>JAODLC010000050.1:4924149-4937225 GCA_026781145.1 Hippopotamyrus pictus
CGCAGAGTGGCCACCGCACTGCCCTACTGGAAGAGTGTCAAACACAGGAAAGATGAGGGGTTGAGTTGAAAATCATGAGTAATCTCACTGAATTGTTATTCTTTTGCACTAAATCTACATTTTTCAATAACAATTTACCATTTTGCATCATAAATATGACTGAAACAATATTTGCAAACTAACTGATTAAATATCCTCTATATGTACTTCAGGAGACAAGGCTTCATCCCTGCCAATCAGACCTCACGTTTTCCGGGAGAAGCTCTCTGATTCGCTGCAGTGCACTTAAGTACCCTCCCTAAATACCAAGGCCCGCCCCCCGCTCCACACAGCAAAGTGTCCCTGCTCCTCAGTCCTCTCGCTGTCCCACAACACGCACATGGCCACCTGAAGCCCTGCTCTGACCCGTAACCAGAACCAGGAGGGTTACTGTCCCTTTGCTCTTTTGTTGAATGTGCGAGTGGCCGGAGGCGATGCAGGTGCCTCATATCTGTTACACTTCCAGGTCCCGCGGTGGTACAGGGGAGTGGTGAGGGACGCCATGACCTTGCTGCCGGGCTCTACAGCCTGTCGATCTCACATCAGGCCCTCACCCTCATCCTGACGTGACCCTGATCTTCAGCAGCCTGATGTGGCCTTGTGGTCGAGGTGATGAAAATCCTTTGTTTCCCGAGCTGGCAGGGACCCTGTGTGTCTGTCAGGTGGCTGCTGTCCTCGTCCTTGGAGAAAAGGGGGGGGGGGGTCTTAGCTACGGACCCCCCCAGCTATTACTCCCGCTCCTGCCCGTCGTTCTGGCGGCCAGGCCCCAGCCAGCTGGCGGGGATATTACAGCCTAATTGCTGTGTACACATAGGCGGTCACCTGCCCTGGCTGTTTACACCGTGCCATGCACTCACACCTGAGGCCCAGTGGGGCCGGCGTGGGGCAGGGCTGTAATTTCAGCCTCTGGACGGCCTCAAGAGGTTATTGTGCAGATGAAGGAAGCCCAGATTCAGGCACCCACACCTGTGCCACAGAAAACACTGCTAATTAATCACCGCAGCAGAAGCTAAAGGAGAATAACAGCAGCATGAAGGGATTTACTCTTGAGCCGCACAGCTACACATCAGAAGGAAAACCTCCAGGATTGTTAACCTGAAATCCTTTATTGTGGGACAAAACGGCCTGCTTGTGTTTAATCATCAGCGGAAAAGTGATACGGGGTCTCCGATCCAAAACCAGTAAGGCCACAAGGGCCAAAGAATGTCACTGAGATTAGATTTATTTGCATCCTATGTTCAGTCTTCATTGGGTGGGGAATGAATGGAAGGATGGATGTCGTGGTCAAAAGACACTCTGCCGCCTTTGTCAAACTAACAGGAAGCATCTAAAGGGCAATTGGACCTGCCGCTATGTGATTATGAAACAGCTCAACAGACCTAACAGTGAGTGATAAGCTCACGAGCGCCCCCTGCTGGCTCAGGCAATGCACAGATTCCAGACAAAGAGTCACTTTTCACTCATGTGGAGGGTTCTACGATCAAGCTGTGAAAGAAGGCATACGCTGAAAGAAAGTAAACCTGACAGAGAGAAAGAGGGCAATAGATAGAGAGAGAAAACACTTATAGGGAGAGACGAAACACCATTGCAGGTAACATTCAATCTTAGGAAAAGATTTCAGGAAATACTATAAGATTACTTTTAAATCATGAAGGAAAATGAAACTGCAAGTAGAGAAGCGTCATCTCAATCAGTTATTCATTCACTCATTCATTAATTTTCCAGCACTTATCTGGGTTGAGTCACATAAATTAATTCACATCTTGTCCGCATTTCTGCAGACATCAGCGTTTTCCAGACCACCCGGCTAGAAAACCCTGAGATAATGACCTGGCCAATAACACGGCAGCGAGGCCGCACTATCCGCCCCTGAAGCTCTGCCTGGGCGACCCTAACAGCCATCGTAGCTCACTGCACAGCACACTGACCAACTGCACAGATAATGACTGACAGCAGTTTGGGGCCAGCCCTACAGGGGGCGCCGTCGAGTAACATTAGAGACCTGACGAATGTGGGACTGGTCCTAAGGCTGGGTGAGCAGCTGGGGCCTGACACGTGGAGTATGAACGCAGTGTTAAGGTTACAGGATAAAGACATCAGCAAGCGGATTTGCCTTCATTAGGGACGCGTCTTCTGTTAGGTGCTGAGCCACCATCTGGAGACGGGAAGCAGAACTGACACCTGTAGGACGCCACCGGGAGGAACAGCGTGACCAGAAGGTAGAAGCAGGCAGACAAAGGTTGCGGTTTATGTCTGAACCACGACCGTGGACCAGAAAGACCCTCGGCAGCATCTAGCAGCCAGGTCCTGCAGGATTGTTCTTACAAGCTGACAGTAGCTGTGCTATGTCACTTCAAGTGCTGAATGCATTAATGTATCTACCGTTAGGCCCATCGCCTTCACAAAAACAGAGAAACACGCAAATTCCACACGAGTGAATGCCTGAATGGGTAAAAACACTGACGTGTTCGTCAATAATGCCCACTGTGTTAGTGCATTTCTGACTTTCCAACAGGAAGTTCCAGATTCGTTCGATTATCAAACGCCTTCCTGCTGGAGGAGCTGAATCTGCCCTCCCTGCTGCTTTGGCTCCCCCTCATCTCCCACCCCAGCCAGTCGACACGCTACCAGAGCGAACAAGGCCGCTGATCTGTAGGGGGTTCCTCTGTAAAAGTAAGTCGAACGAGCGGCGTGGCGACAGCAAAGCCCCCGAGATTAGTTCATTAACGCGGATCCTAACATGCTTACGGCCTTAAGCGAAAACCTCCTTACTTACACACACAGAAGACTACAAATCACCTGCTAAAAATATCCCAAGAAAACCAAACTGTGTTCTTTATAAATCATCTTTACAGATCCTCTAGAGGACCCAGTAACACCCCGAAAGTACCAAGCGTCCTCTCCTTATTAATATCATTTGATATGCGTGCTGGATTCATGTTGGAGCAAGCAAAGTAGAGAGAGGGACCTGTTTGGGCTTAACCAAGGCTTCCTGTAAAGACACAAGCATGACGTGTTTACACACACAGCGGACAGGATTCTGTAAAGTGCACTGTTCAGGTTAAGGGGTCATCCTCATCCTCCTCTTCATCATCATTATACTGCAAGGTTAACAGGCTGACGCTTCCCTCCGCCGAGATACGGACACTTTTAAACTTGTCCCCTTTCCAAGAATATCGTTGCTTAAAATGAACACAAACATGACTAATAAACACACATATAACACCACAATGAAGACAACATGGTTTTATTTGCAAAATATAGCAGAGTAATGAACAGAAAAAAATGGCACAATATAGAGTATGTGAGCTTAACACGGCTATCAAAACGACAGCAGTCAGTTGAACATGTACCGTAACAAACAATATTAACATGTCGACTATATACAACTCGCTGTTATAACTCACGGCAAACGTCACAGTGTGAAATAGCAAAAAACAGAGAGTATAAACCCTGTAAAAGACACACATCCCTCCCAAAAATACAGGGGACAAAGGATGTGCAGTAAGAACTGGAAACTTTGGACCAGGTGACGTTTAAAGCTGCTAGTTTTACCTGCTCTGAGGAAGCAGGCGATGCTCTTAAGATTTTTTGGGTTCGATTTTTTTGGACGATCCGTACTGACACGTAAAATGCCGGGAGACCCACGGCAGGTAGTCTACGTCTCTAGTCTACGTCTCTCACACGAGGAAACACAGTGAGCCTCACCTGTTTTAAACAAGTCAGCGAACGGTGTCCTTCGATAAAGCTGTCAGCATTACCTTCCTCTCTTAAAGGGATCCTCTATCGGTTAAATGCCCATGAAATTATCCAGCACATCTTCAAAGTGGAGTCCCCCCCCACCCCCCCTCGGTCCCGCGACTTAGGTTTTGGTCATATGTTTGGCTTGAGTCAAACTCGTCATCTGGTTCCATTTTACTTGCCCAGACCACCAGGCCACGCTCTGTCACCAAGTCTCATGACATTTCAAAACTCCCGATCAGCTTTCAGGACACCTGTGACAGAGGAACGATCACATATTAACAGCTGGTATAGACCAAATAAACCCCCTCCCCTTAAAAGCCCGACGGGCCGCTCAGGACTAGTGACCCGGGGCAAGTGAGGAGGGCGCCATCTGCTGACCGGGGCCAGCAAATGACACCCAGATGAAGCCCACCTTAAGAAAGGGTGAACCTTACAGAGCAAAGTCCGAGTATACACGCTGTCTATTAGGATCAAAGGTGAAAAACCTCGTGACGTTTTCAGCGTGATGTTTTTAAGCATTTGAACGCGGCCCTCACCATTCTGCCGCGCTTGAGGTACATGAAGCTGCCTCTTCCTGCTTCTGGGCTATGGATGCAGCCGGAAACTGAAAACGGTAACATGGGAACATTAGTCGGGGGAAAACGGACGGGGGAGAATGAACATAAAGCGAGAGAACCCCAGGCAGCAGCGGCGGCGGCCCCAACAAGCCCCAGGGCTCCGTGCACACAGGACCCTGCACGGCACTCACCACCTTGCACACTAAAGCACAGAAATGGCGCTTTTAAATAAAAAAAAATGTTATTGTGGGAATGCAGAGGAAGCCTTAACTGCTTAACAACGTGAAAGCCCATTTTCCCCATTTCATAAAGGCATTTCCCCCGCAGCCCAGGCGAGGATAACCGGTTAGACGGACGGAGGGATGCAGATACCGTGCACCTGTAACCTCGGTGCAGAGGCTCACCTGCCCGAGGTTGAGCGCCGTCAGCGGGGGCCGGGGGGTCGCGGGGGTCCCCCGGCGTCGGCGCAGCATCGCCCGGTGCGTCTCCAGCGCGCTCTGCAGCTCCAGGATGTAGTCGATGACGTGCTGCAGGATCTCCACGCGGCTGAGCCTCCTGCCCGGCGGGATGGTGGGCACCAGGCGCCGCAGCCGGCTATAGCAACCGCTCATGTTGCCGCGGAGCCGGTGCGTCGCGTCCCCCCAAGCCGTGGGCAGCGCGTCGCAGGCGGCGGAGACGCCAGGGGGCCGCGCCGGAGTCAATGCCTTCATCGTAAAGACGGGACCGGGTCCGGTAACGGAGAGCCAGCGAGAGCTAAAGACACACAGCCTGTATATAAATATAAATATACCATCCAGCCTGTGCCTTAATCCCAACAACCACCGCTATCTGGCTATAAAACACCCAGCGCGAAGCGCGACTCCCTCACAGCGCCCCGCACGGCGTCAGGTGCCGCATTAATACGGAGGGAGGCGCCGCGGCTCAGTGAGGCGGGTCTCCGGCGGGCTGCCGCTGCGGAGGGGGTCTGTCCTCCCGCAACACCTCGCCCAGCGCATAAGCGTAAGGTAAGGGACCCCGGGCGAGGGAAATATCTCATTCTGATTCCTTACACACGTACGGGCCAAGCAATCAAGTTATTTAGGGGTAATTTATTTAAATGTATGTATCTGTGATATAGAATACAGATTATTGTACTGTACTGCCAGCGTCAGTCCATTGTCCATAAAGCAGCAAACGTTTTATTACAAAAACATACATATTTCTTCAGATATAATTACCAGATTTAGATTCAAAATTCAGAGTAAATTATATGAAGAAATATGGAACTCTGCAGATGGGTTTATTGTGAAGCATCTGTTTTTGTTTGCTGATTACTGTAATTCCTGTAAATGTCCTGGATGAATCAGGCTTGCTGGTGTTTGTCCATAGAATGTGGGTTTTGGCAAACAGCAATCCCCAGAACCATTATCCTAATCATCCTCTACAGACGATGTGAAACACAGCAGTGAGACATTAAACTGCATAAGCTGCCGGATGTATTTCAGGGGCCTGATTTTTGGGACGGAATAGAGGACCTGTGTTTTCACTGCTTCCCCGTTCCCCTTTCACCTTTTTCTCGCTAGGGGCCGATGTTCCCTGGAGCATCAGGGCGACCGCGACCTCATGACCCACTGGCCTTGAAAGAAGAAGCCTGACTGATCTTGAGATCTGACCTTCCAGTCCAGCCCTGAAGACGGTGAGCCTTGTCTCGCCATTTCTGTCCACGATCAGAGGCAGCTGAGTGACCGGCTGATCAATAGTAGGGTGACCAGATTATCCACGTCATCCCAGACACCTTGAGCTAGGACAGGATTTGTAACCTACCGTGTTCAATTAAAACCTGGATTTCACTTAAGCGCCAAGTTCTTGCTGTGTGCTGATTGGTCAGTTTCCTATAATCATGCATGTGTCACTAATAAATGTAAAACCGCTGGATATGAGTCTTTCATTCAAGGAAACAAACCAGTCAAAGCACAAGAAGAGCTGAACTAGCCGAGCACAGGAGCCTTTCGGTTTTAAGGTAGTTTGTAAAACCCGAAGTAGCTCAAGGTGTCGGGATGACATGGAGTATCTGGTCACCCCAATCAATAGGGAGAGACACAATGTCTGAGACGAGCAAACAGAACCTGATTTCTCCATCTGATGTCATTTGACCAAAGTCTGCAGAGAGTCACATCGTACTGCGCTGTTGTGACTGTCATTACAGATGACCCTCTTCTGGCAGGGGTTCTGATTCAGGGCGAGAGGCATCGCAGCAGATTCTCTCTCGCCGTCTTGTTTTCTCGCTCCGATGATGTGTTTGTTAGCCTAAAGTAACTGATTGGTGGGATCAGCTGGCTCTCAATAACCTGACTGGCCACAGTAGGATGCATCTCAAGCTGAGTACGGCGGCCATATCTTGCTGTGATATTAATTCCTCTGGACAGGCTGATTATATCACATATTAAGCAGAGCGTAAACATACCTGAGTACAGTCAGATCCAATCTGAGGTGTCCGCAGACTGGGCTACCCTCAGCCTTCACACCAGGGCCTGGGCTGCCAGTACTTAGTAAAGATGCACACTCTTGGGCGAGGTTTGCTGGTCATGTGACACTCAGGGCATGCTGGTCATGTGACCCTCGAGACATAATGGTCATGTGGCCAAGTTTCCACTGGGATGAACGTGGAGGAGAATCAGACTGCGCACCAGGACAAACTAGACTGTCCAGTGTAAACCATCTGCTTGTGTGTCTGGTCAATGCAGTAAACTGCAAGGTAGCACGAGATTTCACATCGGTCTGCCATCCTGCTCTGGTGGGGTCCTGAGTCACACAAAGAGGGGCGGAACCCCGCCTCTAGGGGCTGTCCGTCCCCCCGCCTGCCAGGGGCTCCCCATCAACACACCTTCATTCAGTGTAATTAATGGCAGTACTGTGGCAGATGGCCTGTTAGCAATTCAGCCAGTCATGTCCCCCTTGCTAACGGGGGGGTGAGGGGGCATGGAACCCATCCTGCTCCAAGGTGGAAGCATGCTGCTGGGCAGCAGGGGTCCTGAACCAAGATACATAGTAATAGTGCGTGTGACACCATGACACAGTGTGGCAGTGTGTTTTGCCTCAGTGCTGCTTTTATTATGTTCGAGATTAAACCCATAACACCGGCAGCATCTCTGTCTCTCTATCTCTGTTCCCGTTTCCGATGTCATTATGTGACGACTGATCATTTATTTCCCAGAAACTGGGGCTGAGATTGTTCCATTTCCTGACCATTAAGCTAAAAACTGCATGCTGACAAACAGCCGCCCACATATTTAAAGTTAGAGTTCATCATAAAAATACATCCTTCTCCCAAACTTCCTTTTTATAATCGCTCAACCTGCCTCTGCATCGCTGTGCTTTTAGGATGGTAGGAGCAATCTCTGCACCTCAGGAATGGCCATCAAATTAGCTAATTACACCAGTACAATTAGAAGTAATTATGTGACAGGAAGATATGTTTAGTTAATTAGTTTTTCCATGCTTACAGCAAATAACTGTTCCAAATGTTCCCTGGTGATTAAATATTTCAGATGCTTATCTGTTTGTGATGAATGGTTCGTGTGCCGCCCGCCTGGCTTCTCCGTGCTCTGCCGACTCCTTTGTCTGATGAGCTCCCGCTTCCCATAAACGTGCTTTCAGCCTCCCATAAAGTCTCCCATCACAGGTAGGAATCCCTGCTAATCATGGAAGACAAGCTGTGGTTTATGCAGTTCTTACTTGAGCAGTTTAGGGGACAGAAACCTTGAAGTGGAATTAAAATCCTTAGAGTAATCGGTGGTGTTTGAACCCTGAGGCGTCCTGAGAATCTGCATCATTCTCTAGTCATCATATGGCCAGGTTTGGGGGGGGGGGGGGTCCTTGCCCCTTCTCTACCTGCCCCATCTACCCCTGCCCTGCTGTCCTTAGACCTCTTTACCCCAGCTGTCATTTTAGCTGTTTATCTATCCTGCAGTGACTGACTTTAAGATGCGGTATTGCACCTCTGCAGACCCAAGGGCAGCTGTCACTCCCAGCCCCCACCTCGCACCTTCCTAAATCACATCTGCTCCCCTTGTCCAGGTCAAAGTTCGCCTGCGTGTGGGGGTTCGATAGACTGAGCCACGTACACAGGCAGAGTCAGTCATGCACACAGAATTTACCCTAGCACAGTGCTTCCCAATCCGGTCCTTGGGGACTCGGATACGGTCCACATTTTTGCTCCCTCCTAGCTCCCTACCGGAAGCAAAAATGTGGACTAACAGTGAGCTCGGAGGGAGCAAAAACGTGGACCGGCTGTGGGTTTTCGAGGAGAGGATTGGGAAACACTGGCTTAGCATATACCTGAGCACATACCTGAGCATACGATCGAACATATACTCGTGTATTTGGCCAACACGCTCACCCTCAAATCCTGGCACTCAAACTGTGCCCAAGCAGCTTGTGTTACACAAACACACATGCTGAAACTCCCCAGGGTGCCCCTATTCTAATAAGCTAATGTGAGCTAGATGCAGTGTTAATTGAGATGGTTGCAGCCCCTGGAACGCTGGCAGACGTTTCCATGGCGCCGTGAGGGAAGCCCATGCAGAGTGATGCTGGGCCGGACGCCAGGGAGGCTGGCTGGCTGCCCCGATCCCACAGGTGCTGGGGAGTCCTGGCCGCTCATTTCCACATTAAAGCGTATTTCCAGGAGACGGAGGTTTCGGCCCCTTAAAGGCTCTGCGGTCCATCTGTGAGATGAGCAGGGCCGAGTCCTCAAACCCGGTGCCAATACGGCCCGCTTCCTATACGATCAGGTGCCACTTAAACGCCTGAGCCGTCGATCGAAATATTCGCTCCGGCAACGGAAGCATCACTGCAGCCCACGTTCCTTCGCGAGATAATATTACACTTCCTCTGATGTTAGCAGATGCCTGCCATTAGCTAGTAGCTACCTTAATCGCTGATAAAATGCCTGAATCTAAATGATCTAAAATGTGACTGTATTTCATTCGAAAGGATTTGAACACAGGGGGAAACAATTGAGTGTCAAATTTATTTTATATTTATATATTTAAGGTGTCAAGTTAATGTATTCAATTTGAAATTACATTTGCAATAGAAAGATAAAAGACCTTCGCTTTGTTTTATTTAGGCACCAGCACCAGTATCGGAAAAAAGCCCCAACGGTACCCAGCCCTAGGATGGGCCTGTGATCACCATCATAACCTGAGTAATCGCACCCAGTTCACCACGTTTAACTCCCTTTTGTCTGTCTCTGCCGTCACGTCTGCCAGTTCCACGGCGTCGACCCTACCTTCCCATTCTCATTACCCGGGTACCCAAATTAAAGCCCGTCCCTGTACCTGCCAATGGGTCACCACACCACGCTTATCCATTTTAAACACCTGTACATGCGCTACCTGCAGCCTGCACCAAAAACCAGCGTATATGGGCGGCAGACACACAGCACGTCATGTTACAATGAAAGGGGGGGGCTTTAATGCGGGAACGAGCCAGGCAGCATTCGGCGCATTTCCGTGCACGCTGGCTGAGCGTGAATCGCAAACGAGTGTGTAATCATCAGGGACATTCTGATTCTCTCACGAAGACCTGTCAAGGTGTCCTGACCTTCTTAGCTGTCACAGTTCAATCAGAGTCTATTCAGATGCAAATTGCTGTGGAACAAAGACACACGATTCGTTTTTTTTTTTTAAATCTCTGAAGGAGAAACGTGATTTAAAATAATACTCCGCTCCCCCACCACTATAAGCTGGGGAGGGAATCTCTCTTACTCTGTTCAGAAATTGGATGAAATGATGAATGCGGGTGCTGGAGGAGTGGGCGTGGCCACGCCAATCCTGTTTCACACTGTGGCTGTGCTGTGATTGGCTGGAGGCCGTGAGGCATCACACTGTGACTGTCTCGTCGCTCAGGGATACGGTCCTTTATATCAGGGGGTTAAAGTGTTTGCTGGGAGACTGGAAAACACCCAGACATGCTTAAATCATGGAAAGGTGAGACCGTCGGCGGCTGCATCTCGTGGATCGGGACCCAAGACGCATAGCCCGCTCAGTCTCGGAACCAGAGGGTCAGTCAGCAGTTATGAACACTGAGTCTCCTAGGTGGGGAAAGCAGTCAAAGCTTTGAGAACAGATCTGTCAAGATCCTGGCCTTGTGTGCAACGGGGAAAGGGGGGTTAACTCTATCCCAGGTTATGGTCTCTAAGCACATTTTTTCTTACGCTCCAAATGTAACCATAACAGCGGCAGAAAACAAACAAGCAAATAAACAATCAGCATGGAGATAAAAGCAGGAAGGTGGAGGCTGTGTGGTGCAGCTCCGTCACTCCCGCCGCGTCCGCGTGTGCGAGGGCTTGGTGTGTGACCCCAAGGTCATTCTGAGGGCAGTGCCGGCGGGACGAGAGCCTGCCGCTCCATCTGGTATAATTATCGAACCCGGAGCCCCAGCCTGTGAAGCTGCGTCCCAGAGTGGCCCTTGTTATAAATGAAAGAGCCCTTCTTTCAGACATAGCTCTGCTCCTCATGGAAGGACATTAATAATTCAAGCAGTACACAGGCCACGGGGCTACCTGGTAATAAAGCTGTTTATGTTAATAAAGTGGGTTAATAAAGCTTATCTCCCTTTTAAGGGCCTCTTTCTTCATGAGCGCCGCGCAGTTATTTTTTGACTAATACCACGGTCTGTTCCAGCACACAGGGGAGGATATTTATTAAACTGTTTTAAAATTATTTTGCTTGCTTGGACGGCCCAGTCCGGGGACATCGACTGGTGAGCTTCAGGCAGAGTCACTGAATTATACAGTGACAGCCAGTGTATCTGGAAGACTGCTCTGTGCTGGCTGACCTGGGGGGGTTGAGCTGACAGAGCCATTCCACCCCCTCCTCGGAGAGGGATTCCCAATCTCTGCAGCCCGTGGAAACCATGGCGCGTTGCCAGGTTACAAGAGCTCTCTCTCTCTGTTGGCGAGAAGACGAGAAGAGCACAGATTAATTATTTAGAGGCAGGTCGCATGCGCACTGCCAGCCATGCACTGGCTCCTCATCCCGGTCTCACTGGCTCCTCATCCTCGTCTGATTGACTCCCCCTCCCAGTCTCCCTAGGTCATCATTCCAGTCTCACTGATTCCTCATCCTGGTCTCACTCGCTCCTCATCCCTGTCTCACTCGTTCCTCATCCTGGTTCCTCATCGTGGACTCACTGGCTTCTCATCCCAGTTTCACTGGCTCCTCATCCCAATCTCAATGGTTTCTCATCCCAGTCTCACTGGCTCCTCATCCCGGTCTCACTGATTCCTCATCCCCGTCACTGGTCCTCACTGGTCCTTCATCCCAGTCTCACTGGCTCCTCATCCTGATCTCACTGGTTCCTCATCCCAGTCCCATTGGCTCCACATCCTGGTCTCAGTGGCTCCTCATCCCAGTCTCACTGATTCCTCACCCCAGTCTCACTGGCTCACAGTCTCACCGGGGGTATCTATCTACCTCCCGTCACCCGGGGGTATCTATCTCCCTCCCTTCACTGGGGGTATCTATCGCCATCCCGTCACAGGAGGTATCTATCTTCAGTGTTCCTCATCCCATTGTCCTTCCTGATGTTGCTGCTCTAGCTGTCCAAGGCTCATCACACAGCAGGGGCTCTTTGTTCGTCTTCACAGACCTTTTTTGTGAAGCTCTGGGTCTTCATTTGCATACTTTTACATAAATATTAAAGATTTATGGAGGCCGCCCCATGTGGAGTTTCACTGGCCTGTGTTGATGGACGTATGTACACACTGATGCTCTGCTGCTCTCCTGGGTCTAGCTGGCTGGTGTCCTCCAGAATCTCACTGGGTTTTGTGCAGCTTTTGGACAGGGTACATGGCGGCACGTTCCTCAAATATTTTCACTGTTGTGTTCATTCTCGCTCTTATCCTCAAGGGAATATGTATGTGTATACAAATACAAGCTGAAAAGAGAAGACAAACACATGCGAAGGTGAAGGACGTTTCAATGTCAGCTGACGATCAGCTGACCTGCATGTGGAGGTCAGGCCCGTGTCGGCCGGGGGAGAGGGATCAGAGCGTCTTTGTCTATCACCTCAGTGGCTCGTGTCATTTTCAATGTGTCAGTGAAGGTCTTCATATGTCTGCACTAGTGTGGAGTATAGAAAGCAGAGTGAACATCACCAGTGCGCAGTACAGACAGCAGACTGAACATCACCAGTGCGCATTACAGACAGCAGAGTGAACATCACCAGTGCGCAGTACAGAGAGCAGACTGAACAGCACCAGTGCGCAGTACAGACAGCAGACTGAACATCACCAGTGCGCAGTACAGACAGCAGAGTGAACATCACCAGTGCGCAGTACAGACAGCAGACTGAACAGCACCAGAGCGCAGTACAGACAGCAGACTGAACAGCACCAGTGCGCAGTACAGACAGCAGACTGAACATCACCAGTGCACAGTACAGACAGCAGACTGAACAGCACCAGTGCGCAGTACAGACAGCAGAGTGAACAGCACAAGTGTGATTCCCAACAGCGTTTTAGCTCAAGTGGCTTTTAATTACTGATTTTCCTGCCAAATGAGGAAATTACCAGCAGCTTTAACCAACCTGAAGACAACTGGGCTTCCATCCAGGAAACTGTGCCAGGTATATACACACACACACAGACACACACACACACACACCCACACAGACACACACACACACACAAGTTGGTCTTCCTATCTAAATGGGGACCGTCCATTCATTTCTATGGGAAAAACCATAATC
>JAODLC010000050.1:4966572-4981758 GCA_026781145.1 Hippopotamyrus pictus
TGTTATAGCTGCAAAGGGTGGGCCAACTCCATATTAAAGTCTATGTATTAAGAATGGGATGTCATTAAAGTTCATGTCTGTGTAAAGGCAGGTGTCCCAATAGTTTTGGAAATATGGTGTATTATTAGGGGGGGTGAGTCCCCCCCATCTCAACACTGGGGGGGATGTGTCCCCCCGTCCCTCCTAAATTTACGCCTATGCTGACGTACCCCGGGTGAAATAAAATTTCAGAGAGGTGCCATATTTTTAATGTTTTCCCTGCTTTACAAAACATATCGCAAAATCTATTTTTTGAAGCAATGTCAAAAGTATCGAATGCCTTTATGAAAGTCCAGAAAAAGGATGAAACTCATCATGTTCTACAAGTTACCTATAATCGAGTAAATCTAAGATCAACCATATATAATTAATTATGTTACGGTTTCTCATAAAGCCAGATTGGGACTCCTGTACAACACTATCTAGGCAACCCTTGATTCTCTTGGAAATTAATGTAGCATGGATTATATAATCATTATTCAGGAGTGTGGGCCTAATGGGATACCAGTTGTTGAATTTGGCGAGATCTTTTTTAAACTTCGGAATTAATGTAATAACACCCTGAGTTAAAGGACAAAGTTGATTAGCAAACAACTTAGAAAAATCTGCTGAAATTGCCTCGGGATTTAAGCAGAAGCATAAGAGTGAGTTGAAGCGAACTCGCCGAACTCTGTCATTTAATTAGTCTGAAAACTCACGCACATTTGGCCAGCATGTGTTGCTGGTCATTGTTTTCCTCCTTCCCTCCCACCCTCTTGTAGACCTCAGCCCTTGTGTGTTGTTTTGTTTAGTGGGTTGCTGCATAGCTCGCTGGACTGAGCATGTGGTTTTAGAGGCTGCACCCTCCAGTTGTGGGTTTGAGAGCAGTTTCCTCTGTTCTATGTTTATAAGGCTTTTTGTTTCCCAGTGTTCTTGACTTGGTGTATTTTCAGATTTTTAGGCTTTCCTCCCCTTCTGCTATGTTTGATTATTTCTGTGTAGTCTTATGGTCTCTCTGGCATTACCCTAGTGTTTGCTGTGTATTTTTATGCCCCCCCAAAATTCCATAATTTCTTTAATACCTATTTCTTTGTGCTGGATAGATTGAGCTAATGATTTTTTTTCTTTAAAAATATTATTAAATTTTTTTGTCCAACAAATCCTCATTATTAGTAATTTACTTTTGCAATTTTGGTGTCATAGTTATTCCAATAGTCTTTACCATCTTGACATAAAACTCTTAGCAAGTGATGTCTCTTTTAGCAGCTCAAATGGCCTTCTAAGACAAGGTTGGGTCCAGAGGTTGGGCACTTCAGAATTTAGTATGTCATCTCGATACCCTTCACCTAATGTTTCATTTATAAGGTGGATTCGGACATACTGCTCATTTCACACACTATATTTCACCGACTACAAAGTAAATAAGTATACTATTTGGCGCACGTTCATGACTTTAATAATTTCCTTACGGCACATCAGAAGGTAGCCCTATCGTATGACGCCATCGGACGGCGACGAAGGACCCCTTCGAGGAATCGGCACGGTTGAAATGAAAGTGAAGCTGGATTCAGATGTTGAATTTATTACTGACTAGTTTACATGTAACATAACTGGCAATAAATTTAATATTTAAACATGTTTATTGCAACTGAAAGCATACCGAGTTCTTTTCGAGGCTTCACCCTCATAATGGTAAATGCTGTTATTTTTTTCCCCCTGTTTCTGTTTATTTTGAACCAAATGTCATCATTGCACAGTTGTCATGTTGGTCATATTTCTCAACAGCCAGCAGTATCCGTCGGGAATGTGGGTCAGCTGGCTGCGGACCTAATCATCTCGACCCTTGGTATGCCCCGAGTAGGTTATATCTATACCGACTGCTTGATTCCCATGGCTGGAAACAACCCATATCCGACATGTGCGGACGACGCGGCCGAACTGAGCACCAATGCGGAAGGTTCGTGGAATTTCAATCTGAAACCGATGATGTGATCCAGACCCCATGCACATGTCCACACATGAGGTGTTTATTCTGCTTACGCAGTTTATTGTTTACCGGACGTGAAACTGGCTGTACTTCAGATACGGGCGCCTTTCGTACAGGTGAGACATGCTACACAGCGCACAACCTAAAACCTACAAACTCCCTGAGAATGATTTGTTTAATTAAAATCCTGGTCTGGAAACCTCAGGTTTGACTAATATTCTACATTTACAGAAAAATAGTAACATTTGGATTGCACAAATGAGAAATAATTGCGTTGTTTTCATGTTGTATAATTTTGGTTTTTAGCTGTTTATAATTACGTTCTGCAAGTTCAGATTGTTCGGTTTGACAATTCATTCTCCGTTTTAGAGAAAGTCCAGAAATTTCCGGAAACTTATCGTGTCTTGGATCAAGTCTAGTGGTTTTGACAGGACTGTCGTGTTGTCCAGCAGCCATGCCTACCAGAGAGATGATCAGCAGCTTCTTGGGTACAAGTTTTGACTGAAAACTTCGTACTATGCTGGTATTGAAGCTGATGATTACAGAAAGATATTTAAAACTCAATGGTCATCTTCCTTTGTGTTTAGCGCACCTTTGCGGTACCTGCTCAGCCCAGTCCTGGAACAGGAGGCTGGAACCCAACTGAATACGCTTGAGTGGAGGGAGATGGAGCTGGTTTCTGCTTTCCCAGGGATCAATGACTCAGACAAGCGCCTTTACATCCCAGGAGGCGGGATCACTAAAGGCCTTTACACAGATGGGTATGACAGAGTACATGGTCACCACACTCTCAGTGAGCTGATTGTAGTAGGATTTGGTAGGATAGTAGGAATTTGAACTTAGATGGCAAAAATATTTATTTGCAATAAATGTTTTTACAGTTGTTCAGAAGGCATCAAAATGGCAGTTCTTCTGATCTTCTGCTCTGAAGGTGACAACATCCCCGATGCATTTGCTCTGGTGAATTATCTTAATGACTGGCTCCATCTAGTGGACAAACCTGTAAGTGTTCCTCAAATGCTCTGCTTGTGTGATAGGTTGATTTACCATGTCTTAACATCCATAATGCCACGAGATGTGTAAAAGACTATATCCCCTTTGGAGAATACACCAGTGAGAGAAAGAAAGTTTAAAGTCAATTTTAAATTGATATTCGATATCTTTGTTACAATGATAGTCATGTCTGGGGTCAAGGGCATGAGAGAGTTTGATATGGGGGGGTGGGGAGACAAAAATTTAGTAGGGGTGGTGATGAATGAAGCCCAATGAAATCTATTTATTCATTTCCTGTACCCACTTGTCATGGGGCTCCAGAGTCTATCCTGGAGCCTACAGATGCAAAGCAGGGAACAACTCAGGATGGGACACAGACACCATTCACATACACACCTACGGACAATTTGGTAACTCCAATTAATCTCAGCATGTTTTTGAACTGGGGGGGGGGTACCAGAATACCTGGTGAAACCCCACAACAACACAGGGCAAACATGAAAACTCCACATACATGGACCATGACAGAGACTTGAACCCTGGTCCCATAGGTGTGAGGCAATAGCGTTAACCACTGCACCACTCCTGCAAAGTTACATATCATGGGGAACACGCCCCCCTGCCCTGTATCATGCACTTCCTGGGACAGGCTTACCCCGTTCTGGATGAGGTTGGAAGTTTGATGGCGCAGTGGTGGAATGTGTTAGAGTTGTTAACTAGGCCAACTTAGGAATTCTGTTAACCGATTTGCAACACCCCCCCCCATCCCCAGAGCCAGATGTCAACCCAGTGGAGGGTCCCAGGGTCCTGGAGGCTGCTTTTCGGCAGTGGGATCCCCCCTGCGATCTTCTGAACTCGCTGAGCTGCGTATTGCGGTGCATGGCTGAGGCTAGGATGCTGCCCAGTGTGCTGACAGCCAGCCTGCTTCACGCACAGCAGCTTCACGCACAGCAGCTTCACGCACAGCAGCTTCACGCACAGCAGCTTCGGCTGTCGTGTGTCACCATGGAGCCCTGTGCTCACCCCGGTGTAAGACAAAGTAGCACTGCTTGCATTTTGAAAGCGCTTCAATAAAGTTTGTAGTAAAATTGCAACTGTGTTTAGAGAATCATTTTGGAGTTAAACACGTGCATGACCCCATGACCTGTAGGAATCGGCAGCACTGAGAATCATTCTGAAACTGCACATGTATGACTGCGACATATTCCTAAGCGAGGCTTGGTTGGATGGTAGAAACAGACATGACAGAAGTCAGGTATTCTTGAGCTAAATATTACAAAGTTTGTTTATTCTCCAAACAGTAGGTTTTATTCCAAGGAGAACACGGCCATTAACTCAATTTTCTTTAAAACCGGATAAGTCTGTGCCTTTCACACAATCAAAAATATGTTTCTTTCAAAAAGTATTCGAAAAGGTACAGTATGTACACTTGTGAAACCTGCTTCTAACAAACATTTTACAACTTAAATTGTAGGAAATGTCATGTTCTTATAAAAATAGTATATAATTCACCGTTTGATGGGAAACTGTAAAAATATGGGTGTGGAAAGCATGGGAAAGAAGCAGACCTGAGAGTGAGCGTCGTGACCCATGGGGGCTGAGGCCCACTGAAAGTGTTCTTCGTCCGCAGATTGCTGAAGTTAACGCTGTAAACGCTTGGAGGGGGGTGTGCGGCTGGCCCCCCGGGATGGACTGGATTCCCGCTGGTGTCGTCTTACTGCCCGCTGGATTCACCATCCCTGTTAGGTGTTTGCTGTCCTGGCCCTGCCACGCATATACGCACCCACACACACACACACACACATACATACGGCAGAGGGAAGAGCAGCTTCAGCGGGGCCCCTTGGTCTCAAAGGCAGACTTTGCATGCTCTTAAGAGAACTGCAGTGTTTCCATGCAGTCAACAGAAAGCCCCATGATGGGTGGGGGTCACATTCTCCCTGTCCCTATTATCTAGACAGACAGCTTCTGCGCTGCTGCCTTTCTCCATGACGATATTTAATGCAGGGTCACCGAGGGCCAGAAGCCGGGAGCCCCGTCAGCAGCGCCAAGGGGAAAGGATGGGGAAGAACCTGCGGCTGTGTGGGCGTGAGTGTGTGACGGCGGCTTCCTTGCAGATGCATTGGGGTCTGTAGCCCTGCCTCAGTCGCTGCAGAGGACTGCAGCGGATTTTCAGTGTGAAAAAGCACAAACACGCACAGCACGCCACAAGCGTGTCAGTGTTTTTAATCTGCAGTATTAAGCCGTGGAGACACCCTGCCTGTCGTCCACAATGGTAGTGCATGCTTGGGACACACAGAAGACTCAGGTCTGGACGACAAAGAGCCTCTTCCAGACCTTCGTACCTGGGATACGACCTGCCGGCCTGAGCAAAGTGGCCAGAGATCCACCACATTTGGACGACAGCCTCTCACAGCGACCTTCTGACACTTATGTGCCATGACCTGGCGTATCTGTTCATTTATGGGGCAGATAAAGCACATCCTCAACCGTGTGAGCACACCATCTGTGCGTCGTCCAATCACAAAACGGCGAAGCCCACCACAGCCAATCACAAAACGAAGCAGCTCAAATTCAATTTAGAATATAAATTAAATTTGCCAGTAAAACAAGCATCCAGAACGCACCAGACTGACAGCCTGCTCAACAGTCAGCCAACAAACAAGCTCCCTCAAAAGATGGCCTAAGCTTGGATTATCATCTAATTAGGCAATTCACCCAGTAAAGATATAACTTATAGCAGAAACATAAACAGCTGGTTACCATAACGTTCTTCTAACAATCCCATTATCAACCCTGCCCTGGGCATTTAACTGCTCATGATGCGTCACACACCCCCACAAACACACCTTGATAATTGTTCTCATTCATACACATAGTGCAATGGCTTTCCACACCTTTATGAACAGATCTGCAAGGGCTGTGTGAGTACGAGGCAGCGGGCCATCCTGTTCTTACACAAATTAGAAGAAATTTAATTAAATTCTACCAAGAATTCACAGTAATTGTAAACCCCTTCGGTGTGTTTACAAAGGGCATCTAAAACCCTCAGAGTACCATTATGTGGGCCTCGCTCCCAGGACCGCCACCTCAGAGTCTGAAGCGAATCAAAACGGTGCTGGGGAAGGCTCCCCCTGTCCCTCGCGAGTATTCCCAGAAGAGATCATCAACAATGTCAGACATTGGGTATAAGACTGCAAAAGGGCAGGAAGGTGGAGGGTAGGGCCACAGTCAACAGGATCTTTTCAAACAGTCCGACTCGACGGCTAATGAAAGCTACCCCAATCACAGATTCTCAGCTGGGGGCTAAAAGGTCCTACCCCCATCCACAAATGGAGTTTTCCTGGAAAATACACCGCTGTCATTACTGAGAATTCCCCATGGCTTCCCACCCCCCAGTCCAAACAAGCTATCAGTCCACAGTAGTGCTGATGGCTAAATCGAGTGACGCAAACCCCCTCTTATGAGCAGGCTACCCCTCCAACGGTGAAGAGCACAGCTTTCACAGAAAGGTCTTCCAGGACCCAGACATCCTACCACACAGAGCCAGATGGCTGACGCCTTTTAGTCTCACCGTTTCCTCTTCCTCTCAGGCTCACTCCTGAGCTTGTTGGGCTGGACCTTCATGCTCTTCTCTTCTTTCTTCCTCTTACGAACGCTGTGAGATGCAGCCACATGTCAGTGCGGAGACCCTGCTTCCACAATTCTCTCCTTTCAGGAGGGCCGCACTCCCCCCCCCTCCCCACAAACCCTGGGCCCGGAGGGAACTTACTTGCCCGGGCTCACGTCGGCATCCTGCTGTCTGCAGGACACATCTGTGGAGGGTATTCTGTCCAGCTCCGGCTCCACCTCTTCCTCCAGGTAGGGTCCCCGAATGCCGTTGAGCTTATCTGAGGGCCGCTTGGCTGGCTGGAGTGGGGGAGGGGGAGGAGAATGCGACGCAGGCTCCTGGTCCTCTCTGGAGAGCTCCTGCCATCGTTTCTGAAGAGGAGTTGGACACCCTGGGGTTTTTACCTTCTCACCCTGGGTCTCCATGCAGACGTGAGCGCTGGACAGAGCAGCCCGAAACCCTGTGGGGCTCGCTCACCTGGACGGACACGTCCCCCATGATGAACCTGGAGCCCTCGATCACAGCCAGGTAGGAGAAGCGCAGCTGGTCGGGGGTCTGGATCAGGCCCATGCGGTACTTCCTCATCTCCAGTAAGACCTTCTTCACGTCTACAGATGAGGGATCTTTCCTAAGTTCCATCTGGTCCCAGGTGCAACATCGTTAATAAAAGATGCACATTCCAGACAGAACACAGCTTAGTTATATTAATGAAGCGTAATGCATACTGCAGCATCTCAGGTAAAGCTAACAGCCCCGGCATGTTTAGGAAGCGTTATGCTGCGGGGTCAAGCGGCGGAAAACGACGCACCAGAACGAGGCAGGTGTCGACCAGCGCGAACGTCCCGGAGCGGCCAATCCCAGCACTGCAGTGCACCACTGCGGGGCCATGCTCCGTCCCCAGTGAGCCTGACGCTCGGACCTTCAACAGGAAGTTGAGGAAGTAGGCGGGAGACTCCGGAACGCCAAAGTCAGGCCAGGTGGTGTAATGGTAGTGGTAAATATCCCTGCTCTCCCCGGTCTGAGCAGAGGAATGAGAAGGAGGTCAATAAACCCAGGACAAAGTTGCTGGTCACACAGGCACAGTAATATCCCTGCATCTCCGTTCTTATGTCAAGCAAGCACATTAAAGTTCGTGCCGCAGGACATGGAGGGACCATACAGATGGACCCGGCGAAAAGGGACGCCGTTCTGCCCCACGACTCACATTCATGTTCTGAAGCTTCAGGACCCGCGCTGTGTAGTAGAACTTGACGTCTTCAGACTCCATCACCACCAGGAAGCGTGTGTCCCTGAAGGACATCTTACGCTCATCACGTGTCGGCCAGTACTGGGCGCATTTTTCCTGGAAGGGACAGATAAGGATCAGAACGAGAGCAAACATGAGTGGTCCGGCACAGTCAGCGCCCGAACACGCACAGCAGTGACACACCACTAATCAGATATACGGAGGAAGAATGAAACAAACGCAACAATTCACGACCCTGCAGTATGACGCCTAGCAGAAATAAGCACCAGAAAAAGGTGAGTGAATGCAGACTGAATGGCTCCAGGTTACAGGCAAATGCGACATGTAGATAATATATCTACATGCTGTTCCTTCCGCTTCCTTTAATCCAACCAACAGAATTATCACAAGGGAAGTGAAAAAAAAACATAACTGGAACCTACAATTTATCAAAAATCATCTCTCCCTGTTGAATTTTGAAGTTCCTGTTAACTGCTAATGTGGTCCAGTGCTGTATTTTGCCTGCACCCCAAAATGCGGTATGAGCACAATCTCTTCATCAAATCCTCCTTTGTCGTAGCTTCATGAAAACCAGAACTTGGAAGATGTGTACTCGACCTCCCTGTGTTTCCTGGTCATTTAAAGTATCTAAAACGTTTCATCTGTATAGTTGGATCCGTTTCCTGCAAAATGTAGGACAGGACAGTTCCTCATGTGTTTACTGGGGCTACAGCAGCCCTGACTCATCAAGACCCGTGACCAGCACTCAGATCCAGATCTGAACACATGACCAGTGCCCAGAGCCACACATTTGTCCCAATGACCAGCGCTCAGCCTGATCCGAGCTGTACTTTCACTCCTCTGCAGTCAATGACACAATAACCACACACTCTTCATCACTGCAGCTGCTATGGTCACTGTTATTGTGTACACACTGTGATTTTGGTTTGGGTTATTCATTAAGAAAAGCCTGGTACTCACTGATCCTTTCTCAATGACCCTGCTAAGCATGATCACAGCTTTGGTCTTCTGCTCCCAGATCATCTGCCAAAAGTGACCGCAGGTGTTTCTGAGTGGACCCTGGAGATTCAGAGAGACACAGCATATGCTGAAATTTCCACAAGCCAGCCTGTTTTGTGACTCCCATTCACTGTGGTCATCCAGTGGCCAGCCTGATTTCAACTACACTGCAAGCTAAACTCAGACAATGTATATATATCCTGTTTTTTAGACTGCAAAACAAATCTCAGAACCAGCCACCATCATTCTAAGCAAAGATGCAGGTCATGGTGGTGGACCACAGGCTGCCCCCCCCCCACCTTAAAGACCTTACAATTCTTCATTTTGTTTACATGTCATCTTCAGCTGTCTGCCTTAAATATTATTTCTACCACACTGAAACATTCACTTCATATATTATCAGTTGACTGTTTCTTTAAAGAGTTGAGTTATAAACTTTTGAACCTTACAGTAGTATTAATATCAAGACCATGATTTTTAGGATATAAGCAATAAATGAGGAACTTAACTATTCAATTTTAAACCATGTCCTCCAAGTAAACATCTGTACCACATTTCCAATTATATTTGAATTTTTTAAATATCTGTAAGTTATTGGTCAGTCAAATTGTGACTGTAGCCAATCAGGATCATAATTTTTAGCTTAACACACACAGCCAATCAAAATGGATGGATGGGTAGTACTGACCCATCACTACAATCAGCCTGAATGAGAGGCCCTGATTCAACTCTTACCTGAGTTAAAATATAACTTCTTTGAGCTTCCTCCATCACAACGAGACTTGCGTTGATATAGTCATTTTCTGTATTTTCTAATTTAACCCGACTGTGATCAACTAGGAGGGAAGAACAAGGGCTTTACTACATGAATCATTAAAAAATGAAATGAAGATGAGTTTATCTCACAAACTACAGCTGCCAGGGCGAGCTGCCCCATGCGACACACAGAGCCCCCCGGCACGGCCCCCCGGCGAGGACCCCCGCCTCACATGGGCTGACGTCTCTGTATCGGTTTCGGTTCCGATTCTCCGGATACTTGGCCACCTTGTAGGGACATTCATGGGACTGGTTGCGAATTTCCTGAGGGATGAAAAAGATCAAATCTATATCTTTAATGTTATACAGGGGCATTGTCTGGCCTATTTTAGGGGGCCTTATACCCCCCACAATAATGTGTATTAATTGGCTTAAGTCATGAATAGTTTGCCATCACTACCACCCCCCACCAAGATTCAGCCCCTGATCCATTCATCTCTAACTACACACCTGCTGTTACATTTTCCTTTGTAACTGCTTTGTACGAAAGAGTTGGAAACCTTATTTTCATGAATCCTAAACAGAGTACCGTCAGACACTACTAGTACTCGCCAGAAAATCCCATGTCTATATGAACAATTCACGAATGACTTTACATTCATGGACTGACAGTATTGTTTTATGACAATAACTAGTTTAAACTGTTGTAATTATGCAGCGTGGAGCTCTTTATTACAGAAGGAAAGATGACTTTACAGAAAACGCTGAACGGGGTGTCTGGCAGCTGCGAAGAAGACCGGGCCACGTACCCCGGCACTACCGGGCGCTCCGTTGGGGTCAAGGGCCGTTTAGGCGGCCGGAATCCTCATCATTTAGTGAACCTGCCTATCAGCAAGTGAGCGCGTACGGGCAGCGTGTGGTTCCCGACAGGATGGTTATTTCTAACATGACAACTCAGTGTCATCCGCCAATTGCTGGTGCGCGTCCTCGCCACGCTCGCAACCAACCGCTAGATCTCTCGCGCTACGCATTCAAGTTGCGTCCTTACCTCATGCTGCGCGTTACTGATATAAGCTGAGGCCCTTCAACCTCGGCACGAAGAGTTTAAGTGTATCCAAACAAAACCGAAAGCACAACTGACTCCGACAAAGATTCACACACATTACTTACAAGGTACAGATTCTGCCACCGGCCCTCCGAATCCATGTCCTCAAACTCCTGCTCCATGTTATATTGTTGAATACAGCGGTGTTTTATAAATACAGCTGTTATTGTGATAATTACTGATGTTTTCTTTCACTGCTCATCATCCAGTCCAGCCATTTACCGGAACAGAAAGGAACAAACTGCGTACCAATGATAACTGACATTGACATCGAAAGCGGTGCTGCTGCGCATGCGCGGTAGAGTGTGCTTGGGCCTCCCGCCGCACAACAGAAACACGGGAGATTCTCGCGAGGCGCGAGAACACGTACTTGCTGGCGACTATCGGGGTGTTTAAAAACATTAAGAGATACATTTAATATCGTAATCTGGGGGGGGGGAAATGCCATTTTTAACGTCACAAGTATGAAACGGTTAATAAAACATTGTAATTGCAAGATACAACATTGGGGCTTTAGGCTGTTGTTTTTTTTACAAGCTACGTTGTAAAAGGCCAACATTTCCGCAATAACTTGTAGCGCTGCAGCTACTCAACAGTTTCATTGGTCCGTTATCAAGAAGGTGGGCCTTGGAATTTACAAATAACACAGAACGTGCTGAATAGATAATTCCGATTCTTTCCAGGACGATGTTCTCTTGAATATTTTGTGTCTTACATCATATATATTCTAAGGTGAATCTGATTCTGCATTATTCCACGCAACAATAGAACATATGTCGCAGTCGCCATAATGTTGTAGTTCCTTAGTCCCTTTTTTGTAGAGGGATATTTGCTTTCAAGGATGAAAATTGATAGGCGCTGTGGATCCCGCGTCTAACCCTACAACTCTCCGGCACAGTAGATGGCACTGTCGAGCCCCACCAGGAGGTCGCTAACCTCTATAAACCTCGCCGAAGAAGAAGTGGAAGTGGCGGCAGTACACGGTCTCTATGCTAAATGCTGGATGACAAACCTCGTGTTTTAGAAATGTTAGCCAGTTTATAAAAAAACCTGATCTACTGAGGGTTTTCCAAGAGAAAAAAAAATATTCCGTATCGTCTAAAAATGTTTGTAGCTCGAAGTATTGCGGCCGATCATAAAGATCTCATCCACGATGTTTCCTACGACTTCCATGGCCGGAGAATGGCGACTTGCTCCAGTGATCAAAGTGTGAAGGTACAATCCGATCATTGTGTTTATGCACAGACACTGTTGACATACACCGCAGCGCAGCACCGAGGCGCTGAAACATCCCCCATGACAAATGAGCGAAGTAAAACGTGCAGTTTACTTCGGTGCCTATAAGCATTATGGGCTCCTGTTTGTAAACTAAATGCCTAAATAAATTACTCAGGATTTTACAAGTAGCATGCATAAAGTCCTGGTATGGAAAATATCCCAATAGTGGCTGCTGGTACTGCATGTGGAAGCTAATTATATGATCACGTGGCTTTGTACGTATACCCAGACCTGAGGCTTTCAGTTTTGTACTATTATTCTGTTACACCACTGCAATAAACACTTTGACTTTGACCTGTGAACGATCATCTCAAGTTTTCGCTGGATTGTAAGCATGACACCTTACCAGTTTATTTATGTATTTATGTTACTTTATATTCTTATTCTATTTTCTGTGGTCAAAGGAGGATGTCCAAAGTCAGAATTTCATTGTACAGCAAAACTTGTTTTCTGTGCATATGACAATAAAACACTGTTTTTGTTTTATGTTAGGTGTGGGACAAAACGGAAAGCGGGGAGTGGCACTGTACTGCCAGCTGGAAGGTAAGGGGGGGCAGCTGTGCTGTTCCTGTAGGGTACACTTCGAAGGGACTTTTTAACAAGAAAATCTCAGGGAAAACAACTGGAGTTAAGTTGTTTGAGGCCAGTCTGCTTCTCCCTGCCGGACCGCCTGATGCGTGAATGCCTGTGCAGACTCACAGCGGCTCGGTGTGGAGGGTGACGTGGGCCCACCCCGAATTCGGGCAGGTGTTGGCCTCCTGCTCCTTCGACCGGACAGCCGCCGTGTGGGAGGAGATCGTCGGCGAGTCCAATGACAAGCAGAGAGGCCAGAGCCATTGGGTAAGACCCGGGGACCCGGGGCGGGCTGCTTGTTTGCACCAGCGGGTCTCAGGAACGGCGCTTTCCGGCTCGTTTCTGCACAGATCAAACGCACCACGCTGGTGGACAGCCGCACCTCGGTGACAGACGTGAAGTTCGCCCCCAAGCACATGGGCCTGATGCTGACCACGTGCTCGGCTGACGGCGTGGTGCGCATTTACGAGGCGCCGGACGTCATGAACCTCAGCCAGTGGTCCCTGCAGCACGAGATCTCTTGCAAGCTCAGCTGCAGCTGCATCTCCTGGAACCCCTCCAGGTAGGTCTGCGTTCCTCCCGGTCTCCCTTCCAGCACAGGCTGTGGCCATCTTTGGGTTGGGGTGTGGTTCTCTTGGGGTCAGGGTGTGGTCTGATTCTGAGTGCTGATCACGTATAAGAATGCTTAGAGTTTCAGGAAGGCTGAGTAATTTTTTTTCCCCGTTTCCAGCATTGATCTGCTTTGGTCATTTACCATGTGACCTTTATAGATCTATGTAGTCTATATAGACAAATACTTTGCTGATCTCAAGCTGGAAATTCAGCGCAAACTATTCCTTGTTAAAAGCGTGTCCTCAGCACTATTAGGGAGACGCGGCTCTCCTGCTGAGACTGTTTGTGTGGCTTGCAGCTCCCGCGCCCATCCCCCCATGATCGCGGTGGGCAGCGACGACAGCAGCGTGACGTACACCGGCAAGGTGCAGATCTACGAGTACAGCGAGAACACTCGGTCGGTGCCTCTCTCTCCTCTCCACGTATCTCTCACTCTCCTGGTTTTTAACCGCATGCTCCGATCTGCTGATTTATCTGCACTTTCGGTCGGACAGGAAGTACGCGAAGGCGGAGACGCTGGTGACGGTGACGGACCCCGTGCACGACGTCGCGTTCGCCCCGAACCTGGGCCGCTCCTTCCACGTGCTGGCCATAGCCACCAAGGACGTGCGCATCTTCAGGCTGATCCCGCTGCGGTGAGACGCCGTTTCCTGCCGCTAAACCTGCCCCCCCAGCCTTATCGTGTGGGGCCCGTAATTCTGGACTTGAGGGCTTGACCCGCATTCTCACGTGGGCTCTGCAGGAAGGAGATCACCTCGTCCACCGGGCCCACGAAGTTCGAGGTGCAGATCGTGGCCCAGTTCGACAATCACAACTCGCAGGTGTGGCGAGTTAGCTGGAACATAACCAGCACCTTGCTGGCCTCCTCGGGGGACGACGGCTGCGTGCGTCTCTGGAAAGGTGGGGTCCATTTCCGTGCTGCTTTTGTCCCCCCCGTGCCGCATGTTTGACCCGCTATCCCATGCCTTTGGTTCCACATTGTTTACATGTGACAGACTGGGCTCTCTGTTGCCGTGGAGACGTGAGGTGTCTTTTACTCTGCCCCTTCCCTGTCCATCCAGCAAACTACATGGACAACTGGAAGTGCACAGGGATCTTGAAGGGGGACGGCAGCCCTGGGAACGGCTCCTCCGGTCAGCCGGGGGCCCTCGGCGCTGGGGGGGGGCCCTTGGCCGCAGCCTCTCAGAATTCCCTTAACGGGACCATAGTGGGAAGGTAAGTGTCTTACGGGGAATGTCGCTCCAAACCTCAGAACCATGTTCATATTGACACCGGAATATTCCGTGTCGTACCGGTAGTCCTGTCCTCTGACATGCAGTGTGCCCTGTAAGAAAACCACGGTGAGTTTGTCAGGCGAAATGTTAGCATGTTGTGACAAAGCTACTACAACTGGCACTGATAATGGGCGTCAATGTGAATTTTTAAGGATAATTACTATTTCATTCTATAACTTTAATATACCATTCTATGTGATATTAAGGGTTATGGATGTTAGCCAGTTGGAATGATATGCCTATATTTTATGGAAAGAGTTACTAAATCGATGCAGTGCATTCTCCTTTGCTGGCATTAACTAGAAAAAATGACCAGGTCAGCAATGTCAGGCTGCGCCGTTTCAGTGGTAACACTCCCCGGTTTGACGATGATGATAAAACGACATTCATGACCCATGTACCAGCTGGGCCGGGCCAGACGGCCTCGCTCGTGGCAGAAGCCCTGTGTTCTAAACGCAGGGACCCCAGTACTGTTACCCCATGTTGGAAACGAGCTAAAAAGCCACCAGGGCAAGAATCCTGTTCTAAACAGACTGTTTACAGTCTGCTTTCTTCTATGAAGCGGTTTTTCACCTTTTTAAAGTTTCAGGACTTTTGTTTGCTTGATCTTCAGAATTTGGCCGTGCATATGACGAGCGGTACGGAGCATGTTAATAAGCAGAGGCGGACATTTCAGGTCCAGAAAGTAAAAATCCAGACCAGGATTTTGTTTCAACCAACCAGTTGAGCATAAAG
>JAODLC010000050.1:4981858-4998499 GCA_026781145.1 Hippopotamyrus pictus
AGAGTAGTCAACTGGTTGGTTGGAACAAAATCTTGGTCTGGATTTTTACTTTCTGGACCTGAAATGTCCGCCTCTGTTAATAAGGCAGTGATGATTAATTTTTTTTGAGGCTGTCACTTTAAAGTTGCGAGAATCCTTTTGCCGAATTATGTCATTTTCCCGGTCGCCGTGGCCCGGCTGGTACCTGCAGTCGATGTCTCGCTGTGACCTTTGACCCTGTCTGCTGTGACTTCTCACCCCCTGGATACTGCCCAATGACCCGCCCTCCCTTCTCCTCCTGTCATGTCCCCTTTAACAGAAAGAAAGCTCAGCTGCTCCCAGGCTAAAGGGGTAATTTCCCATTTTGCTGCTTGTTGTATGCACACACAGGAACGGGAAGAGGCCCCCCTTTTCCCCCCCTCTGCGCAGACCGACCTCCCCAAAGGCTTTCCACCAGCCCACGTATTACTAATGCAGGGTGGGGGTGTGTCTGTCCGCTCACAAAACGCGGATCGAAGGTTTCCCCCCCCCCCAGTTCTGTTCAGACAAGGGACCATTTCAAATTTACAAAAGACGTTCCACTTTCTTCCGGTTTACTGTCTTTAGCACCAACGTTTTTATGGCTCTGACGACTTCAGAGCTAAATTAACAGTGTAATAGTTTAAATTCGGTACCAGACGATGGATGTTGAACCCCAGTGGGAATGAAGGCACCAGCCCTGAGCTGGATAATTGAAGAGTAACTCTTACTTGCTGTTTCTCTACATTTACCTGTTTGATGATTTTATGTTCGCCGTCTTGTACATTGACAACAGTGTCAGGGAAGGGAGGTCATCAGTAAACTCTCCTTGGTTAGGAACCTTGTGAGAAAGTGTCTTCAGAGGACTTTTTGAATAAAGATTTGGGGAAACAAAAGATTTAGTGTCCTAACAGATTCTTGGTGTCTTCTTTCGTATGTTTAAAATAAAGACCAGAACTGAATAGATTTATGCAATAAAAACTTCTCCGTGTTGCACTTGTTCCCTCTCTTGTTATTGTCACTGCAGTGTCTGAGACTTCTTCACTAGCCCTTTTCTACACTGATTCAGTCAGGTTTCCATCTCCACCATTACTCAGAATTTCAGTGAAGTATCTTAAGAGTGACTGGTTAGAGGGCTGCACAATGTCGTTAATTTGTTTTGGATCTCGGAAGGATTGGGTTCTTATAGAGGAACCGGCTCAGGAGGTGTGTAATCTGGGAAGCCATCTTGGATCCTTTCAGATGCGACATGAACAAGCTCTTCCACATTGGTTCAGAGATAATTACTTTGAATGGGAGCTGTATTTTTTTAGGAATATGCTGCTCGTTAGACTTTAAAGGGATAAAGGTGCTTCAGTACGATCCAT
The DNA here is from genome assembly GCA_026781145.1 of Hippopotamyrus pictus. NCBI lineage: Eukaryota > Metazoa > Chordata > Actinopteri > Osteoglossiformes > Mormyridae > Hippopotamyrus > Hippopotamyrus pictus. The sequence goes on from JAODLC010000050.1 coordinate 4,983,223, forward strand.
CGTGTATAATGAGGAGTCAACAGGGAGACTCCATAGGCATGACTTTCTGTGTTGGGATACGATGGCTGTTGAAAATCTCATTCCTCTCCTCCACTCCCTGCCCCCCCCATGCATGCTGGCAAAAGACCTCATTCTTCACCTCCTCCTCAGTCTCCCTCCCTAGCCGTTGTTGTTTCCTTAGCCTCCCTCATTTCTCCTTGTAATTTCAATCTCTCTTCATTTTTTCTTTTGCTGTTGCCCTTATTCCCCTCATCTCCGTTCTGTCTATTTGTGTCCTGTGTGTGTCCTCCGTGCTTTCAGGTATTTCTTTCCCCCTCTGGACCCCCCTTGGGCTGGTTCCAGGTACTCCCACCTCCTGCGTCCTCCCTCCCCGGTAGAGCACACTTGCGATGCTGATTCCTCCGGGTGCCTGCAGCCGCAGCCGCAGCTGCGCAGGCGATTCACTGGTCGCCCCCTAAACCCCCTGCCTGAATACGATGGGCTTTGATAGGAAGAACTATATTGCCCTGCTCTTCTCAGTTCCTCTGCTTTTATAAAGTTTTCTGAACAGCAGAATAAAATGATGCCCTGCAGAAACCACTGAAACAATCTACCTTTGTTTTTCTTTGACTGTCGTCATCTAAATATTGGAATTCGTCTATTAATATGTTTGCAACACATAAGTTACTGTATCAAGCTTTGTTTCCAAGGTTTTTTGTACCAAAAAACCCAGCACGCTTATAATCCAATAACTGAAAGACACCTACTGTATGATCCACCCTGTCCCTACAAATAACTGAATGACATGCTTAAGATCAGTTCAGTTCTTAAGAATAATGCTAGAGTTTGTTTAATTAAATGCCCTCAGATGCTTCCATATGTCCTGTTAATTCCTCATCCATCCAGTCATATTCCTGTCATTGTCCCATCAAAACCTGTTCTCATGACCTCCCCGTGTACTATCAAGATGGTGCAGCAAAAATCGAACATTCATCTTACATCGATCTCCCGATCATCCCTCAGTTATTGTAAGATGCATGTGTGAATGGAACCACCTCCCTGCATCATTCCTGGACTCAGTCATTGTGAAAATGAACATGCCTGAAGAACCGGGTAGGGCGTTCCGAGGGAGTGCCGTGCATGTATGGCGGAGAGCTGGGAGGGAGCAAAAACCTGGACTGGGAGTCCCCGAGGACCGGATCGGGAAACAGCAGTGGAAGAAACGAGAGGGAAATTAAAGCAGCATCTTCAAAAGGACTTTCCCATATCACTCACTACAACAGCACATGAGGATATATTAATCAGAAGATGAGACTCATTGTCAATCTTTGCAATTTAGTTTTGTTATAGATGTGGGATCTGAGAAATGCATATGGGGGGGGGGCAAATTTAGAGTAAATTCGTTTTCAGGCTTGCGGTTTGATCACATGCAGCTATCAGCCTGACACCTTATCGCTTCTGAAAAATCACAAGCTGTAACAAAAGATGCTATTGATTTCCATTGCTCCGACTTTGGGAAGTGAAATTCATATTTGAAAGCTCTAGTGCTGTTAATGTTTTATAATGGTACATTATTTTGTATTATTATAAAATCCACGAAGTCCAGTGTTCCCACTATTGGAAGAACATAACTTTAAGTAAATAAGCTTGATGACATCTTAACCACTAAGTATTCAGCTGAAGGTCCTTACTGTAAATATGTCCTTTATGTTGTGTTTTTTAGAGCAGACGTTCCACAGCAGTGTCATGGTTCCCTCAGTCTGCCATCTACTCTTCAATTTTCGTGTCTTTCTCATATCAGGAAGGAGGCCCAAGCATCACAGTGTGACAGCAGCCAGACAGTCCTTCCCTCCATTTTAACAGCTTTCCCTGCCATAAATATCCTGCCTCGAGATGCACAAGTAGATGTAAGACTGCACTCACAGATTTCCATTTAATTCCACTTGGAGTTCATCGTATGTGGAGTTCCTTCTGAATCTGCTGCCGGTTTCTATACACAGCAGATGCTATGAGCGTGACCCATGTCTCAGAGGAAAGAAACCCACCTTACTATGGGGATGCTGACCTGCAAACAGAGTTGGATAATTCAGATCCAGAGAGTAAAAATCCAGACCAAGATTTTGTTTCAACCAACCAGCATAGAGTCACAGAGTACTCAAATGGTTGGTTGAAACAAAATCCCAGTCTGGAGTTTTACTCTCTGGACCTGAATTACCCAAATCTTCTTGCAGAGACAGCCAGAACATCCTTGAGCACAGGAAGGCTGCATGCCAAAGAAGCCTTTGTTTTCACTATTTATTTTTGTCTGCTTTTTAATTAAAGTTAGGAATCACAAGTGTCTGGGGCTATTTCTTCTTGAAAAATATTAATTAAAATAACTGCATTTCTCTGGATTGTAATAAAATGGTCAGTGATACTGGCACTTATAACACAGCCCTACTCCTGTCTGGAGGGGGTGACCCAGCAAAGAGACAGAGTGACCTGTTAAGTGCAGTAAGTGCCGACGACCAGCAGGGATCACTGTTCTCATGATTCAGCCACCTCAGGTAAACGCTGACCTGTAACTGAGCAGCCAGCGGGTCTCACACCACTGATACCATCCAAACCGTCCATCAGCTTATGTCTCAAGCACCGTAATTTAGGTGTTCAGTGCTGTGTGCTCATTTCTAACATCTGACCACATTTTGCTGTTCATTTCTATAACTAGACAGTATTTTGGTGTTCATTTCTATAATCAGACATCTTACTGCTCATTTTATAAGCTGACAGCGTTTTGCTATACCTTTTTATAAGCTGATACCATCTGCTGTTCATTTCCATAAGCTAACAGCCTCTCCCTCGGGTTATCCAAGTTGATTCATCCTGAAGTTTCACCCGAGCCTCGGCGGCTCCTTTTCCTTATCCCGACCTCCGCTTCCTAAACTGGGAGAAACCGCAGCCGTCAAAACTATTGAATATCGATATTGCGCATATTAGGAAAATGAAAAATGAAACCAGCAAATGAAAGTTGAGCATTTCACTTATCAATAGAGAAAACACAGTAAGTATATAGAGCAAGCACAGTAACATGTTCGGTTTACAAGTCCGCTTTCCGTCTCCCAGTAATAAAATAAAGCCGCTCTTCGCTCTCCATTTGCTTAGTACTCCTACTCTGCAGATGTCGCTACAGCTTTTCCCAAATTATTCGGATGGACCGCGGAGGGAAGCTGGACCCAAGCCCTACTGAGCAGGAGCCCGGTGTCCGCGTCTGGGCCGGGGAGGGGAGGGTGCCTGGGGCCGGGCGCCTGACAGCCGCATCGGAGCGAAGCGGACTGGCTACACGGCTGCTAAGCACGCCGGGGGAACCGAACCGTCCGGAGGTAAAGCACCGCTCCTCAGAAAGGGCAGGGAAGCGCTGGGATCCTGCCGGGCAGACCGGACCGCCTCGGTTCGGTTCGGTCCCTAGGCGGAGGGCATCTGCTGAACTGGGATCAGTGATGAGCAGCAGCGCAAGTTTGTGCTCCGCACCCCGGGAAGGGCTCGTTTGTACCGGCAGGTGACATTTCGGCACATTGAATCATGTAACTATCGCTTATTCGCTTATGTTTAAAAGGCATAATAATAATAATAATAATAATAATAATAATAATAATAATAATAATAATAATAATAATAATAATAATTATTATTATTATTATTATTATTATTATTTTGTGCAACCGGGTGAAATTCGTGCTTCTCGGTCATATGTACAATTTAATGCGTAAGCAGTTTGATTTGTATGTGACACAGAAGTCGTGCTTTTCGCATTTTGAGATGTTTCCGAGATTGGGGATGGCGATGGCTGTTTCTCATCCGAGCTGCCTTGAAAATTTGCCGACTTTTTAGGCGAGATTTCGTCGCCCCTTATGTGTTTCACGGGGTGCTGCTTTTAGGAGCGTTTTGCATGTTAAATTTAAATTTAAAGGCGAGGTCATATTTGTATTGTCATTCATGGCTGTGTTCACCAGGACCCTGCAGATACGTGTACTGAGTTAATCTTTCACGTCCTGCTTCTCCAGCGCTCATCTCCATTTTACTCAGAAATGCAAGGATTTTACTCAACATTTTCATTACCTTAATTACTACCTTAATTACTATTACAAGCAAAATTTGTGGAGTTTGCATGTTCCGCTTGCATTTGTGTGGGTTTGAGTCCTGCCCCTGCTGTGTGTGCGTGGAGTTGGCATGGTCTTCTCCGTTTCTGTGGGCATCTTCTGGGTACTCATGTTTCCTGCAGGTGACTTTAAATCGTCTGTAGCGCGCGGGCGCGCGCGCGTGTGTGACTGCGTGTTCTGTTTTGGACTGGCATCCCATCCAGGGTGTCCCCTGCCCAGTACCCTGTACCTGCTGGAATAGCATTATTGTGATACCTGGTTACACTCTGCTTGCCCAGTTGTTTCAGTGCAAATCTGGCCAGACAGACTGGTGTTTTCTGTGGTATTTATAGAGTGGTTGTTTAGCACAGTTTCACACATGCTTATGATTTGGGGGTGGGGGAGTTTCTGGATTGAATGCTGAAGAATATCATGTCCAGTAAAAAAGCATTTATCACCGTGGCAATGAGCGTCCAATCAGAAACGTGGTCCGAGAGGTGCTCCTATTGGGGGATTATAGTTAATTGTGGTATTATAAACTGCAGATGGTGAATGTTCTCACTGGGATTCCTGCATCGGCCAGCGTCCCGTCCCCTGAAATGACGCCGTGGTGCTGAGGTAGGCAGCCAGACCTGGAGCATTTCTGGTTAAGATCGGACACCCTGCAGCCGGGGCCAGGTTAAAATCTGCTTGGTACTGTTGCTACCCCATTGGACATTCCTATCCGTGTTGGTATTAGCAGTGCACATGATCAGTTTAAATAACCTTGTCTGGAAATGAAATTTGATTTAATGCTACCTATTATTTACCATGTCAGATGTTCCTCAGCTCTGAGGTGGGTCTATGACCGTTCAGGCCTGGGGAGTGTAGGGTTTACTCGGTTGGGATGCTGAGTGGTTTCACTGTTGGACCCTTGAGCTTGGTCATTAACCCCCAGTTGCTCTAGGGACTGGCTGATCCTGCTCCATCAAAATGTACGGTGCTCTGGACAAAAGCGTCTGCTAAATAGCTAAAATGTGAGACAGCAGACTCGCTGAGTGGGTGGGTTTTTTTTGGGATGTGGGTGTGGCTTTTAGGTTTGTCCGGCAGCTCTTCCAGTCCCAGCGGAGGCTGATATAATTTTATTCCAAGTTTCTGTCGTGGTTGGACTAAGGACTTCAGATTTCACTTCCTGCTATAAGCAAGGCGGCGTGGCGAAAAAGTGGGCCTGATATCACGTCCTCAACCCCACAGGGTCTCTGTCTTACGGTACCTGTCTGTCCAACTCGGATACGGACTGATGTTTAGAGGAGCTCTTAGCGCTCATCTTTGGGTTAAACTCAGTGTGTGTGTGTGTGTGTGTGTGTGTGTGTGTGTGTGTGTTTGTGTGGCTATTCACATCACAGGTGTTAGATCGAGTGTCTTCTAACAAGTTTGCCTCGTTCCCAGAGCTGGCTCATCTTTAATGAGCGTGTTAACCGTCAGTATGTGTCGCTCGTTAGCCTAGCATAGCCCATGGGACAGCAGTAGGGCTGCAGTTTTCCCCAGATCTCCACCCCCCCCCCCCCCTTTTGTTGTGGGTCCTACTCCCTCTCCTGTGACTGCACTCCCTCTTCCTCTTTCACAAGGCGGCCCTTTCATCCTCAGCCTCTCCCCGCTTTTGAAGTGGAAATGATTTCATGTCTAGAGATGCAGCTCTGTTTATCTTTGGGTTTGGAAGTACTGTCCCGTCCTGGCCTGTTTTTTCACGGCCATGTTTTCCCCAGTGGGACGTGGGTTCATACGCAACGCTGTGGTTTCAGGCCTGCCCTCGGCTGCTTACAGCCCGGCTTTGTTTAACTTCTCATTCTTTCCTTTCTCTCGCTCTTGTCTCCTCGCTTCCTGTGCAGGCAGGAAGTTCGTCCGTGGCTGACGGCAACGGCGGCCCCAGGGGCCGGGGCCATGCAGGCTGCCAATGTGGCCGTGTGCTCTGCTGTCGGGCTGCCTGGATCCCGCAGCCTCTGGCGGTCAGCAATGTAGCTGGTCATCGCTTGGATCTCAGAGGACCTGAAGCGAGAGACCAAAAGCCTCACCAGACAGCGACTTCCACTCGATTGGCGAACGTCACTGTCAGAGGTCAGCTGGACAAGCAGCATGCAGGAAGCTGCCTCGCTGAACCATAATCATTCAACAGGTAACTTATCCTAACCCAGGCTCAGAATATAGTGCGACTTTCTTTGAAACCAGGCTGTACTCAAACTCTTTCGGTGCGCCTCATTTTAAGACCATGCTGGACTCAAGCTCTTTTGTTGATGCTTGCTCTGAGATTGATACTTCTGCTGTGTGTTTTCTTGAACATGTATCCATGTTCTAGAGTAGAACCGGCCATTTTGGATGGGAGGTTTGAAATACAGTATATGATGTTTGAGGAAATTGGTTGGGATGGATATTCACCAATCGGAAGCCTTCGGCCGTGGCGTGGGGGAGACTGGCCCTTCCTGTTTGGATTGGTGTGTTCATCCTCTGACGGCAGCGACCTTGACGTCTGCTCCAGTAACAGGGCTTCAGTGGGTGGCCCTTTATATTCCAGTCCCGCTCTTCCCTCCCAGAAAAGAATCTCGCCCTCCCTGATTTCTCTCCCTCTCTCACCATCTCTTTCTGTCTTCCTCCTGCTCTCTCTTCCTCTCAGCTTCTCTCCCCCCTCTCTCCCTACCGGAAATTCGCTGTCTCAGCACCGGCCCAGACAGCCGTAATTGTCCCGGTCGGCCCCCCCCCAGAGGACGACAGCCAGGGAAGACGTGCAGATGCCTCTGCGGCAGACGCTGGGGGGCGGGGGGAGGGAGCTCTGCTTAACAAGGCTGCAGCCCCCCCCCCCCACAGACAGAGAGAGAGGGTGTGAGGGGGCCAGCTGGGAATCTGGAGGCTGTGCTGCAGACACACTGCAAATTTTGCATATAAACGGCAGAATCAGCACGTTGGGGTCAGAAAGCACGTCGTCTGTCTGTGTCGAGCAGAACCAAAGACACCCATGGGGTTCTTCACAAGCCGGTTCAGTCAGATCCAGAAGTCTCTGATTCATGCTTATGGAACCCCGATTCCCAGAGGACCCTCAGTGACTGGGCGGTTCTATGATGTGGGGGAAGCTGCCCCCTTTGTGGGGGTCTCCGATGTGGAGCCGCCCCTCCCCCAGAGGACCCCCTGTCACCGGCTGAATGAGAGTGACAGCTATGCGGCCACAGTACAGGGAGAAGTGAATCATCTTGAGGTGCTTTGAAGGCTCCAGTACGGCACACATCCGGGGGGGTTCTGGCTCCACCCTGGGATGCTATTGGGCCTCTAAGGAGGCGATGCAACCAATCACAGTACAGGTCAATGGGCGAGTGTTTTTGCAGCCTATTGTGATTAAACACCCTTATTAACAACACTGCTTATTCTGGTGCGGGCATGATTTGAACCCACAACCCTGGAGGTGTGAAGAAGACAGTGCTGCCACGTCTTTAAGCAGCTTTGTATAATTATTCTCTGCGCATCAGGTTTCCTTTGTAAGCACCAGTAACAGATCCCTGTGTACCTTTCGGGTGAGTTTACGGTTGGCGGTTGGTATGAAGGGTCGTGGTTCTCGGTCAGGTTCGCCCGTGGCTGCAGAGCGTCCCCCAGAATCGCTGCCCCCCCCACGGGTCTAGCAGTGAGGTGGCGCCATGGGGGTGGGAACTCCTCCTCCCTGGGCCTCCGTGCTGAGCGTCTGGGTCAGTCCAGATCAGGCTGCGGTGGCAGCTCCTCACTCGAGTTACACGGCAGCGTCTGGCCAGTTTGCTCCCAAACCTGATCCGTGTGCTCCCTCGCCACCCCCCTCCCTCGTCTAGACGGCATCGGTACAGCGTGCTCTCATTGGGGGGAGTCGCTCGGTCAGCTCCCTTGACCTGGGTCAGTCTGACCCGTGTCAGGGAGCGCGAGCGGGGATGAGGTGCTAGAATGAAGCTGGCCGGCTTTGGGCTGTCACCCCTCCGCCTTCCCGTGGCAGTGACGGCAGGCGTGCGGTACGTAACCGGGTCATTCCTGCACGCGGCAGACAACCACACTTTGCCGAGTGCCGTAACCCGTCATCTAACGACACGGACGGCCACTCAGATGCCGGAAAGCTGACCCGCTCCCATGAACCATGGCTGTTAGGGTTTGCTGCGGTGTCTGGATGTACTGTATTGACTGTGTCTGGCTCCACAGTTTTGGACTTTTCTCTGGGGTTTTGAAGTGGGACCTTTCACGGAGTTAAACTAGTGTTTGAATTGAGCTGCAGCGACATTTTCTGTAATCTGATTCTGCAGTGGTTCTGACCCAGTGACCCAATCTGTGACAAGTGGGGCTGATGGCCCTGATCTGGCTGTGCAGAGGTCCGTGCCTTGCCTGACAGGCCCGAAGCATTATAAACAGACCTAATCTTGACCCAGCCTGTGCCCTGCATATTAAGCCTATCATCTTTCAAGGTGAAGTCTTGCCCCTGTCATGACTTCCCCATTAAACACGACACTTGGCCGCTGTACTCTGGTTTGTCCTTATTAAACATCTTATGTCTTGTTCGGCGGCTGTGACGTTTCAGCATCGTGGTTGATGCATCTTGTAAAGCAGTGTTTCTCAACCTATTCCTCGAGGGCCCCTAGACGGTCCAAATTTTTGCTCCCTCCCAGCTCCCGTCACACCTGTACCAGGTATTCGCTGTTCCCGATTGGCTGGGAGCAAAAATGTGGATCGATATGGGGTCCCCATGGACTGTAAAGCATGTTCTCTTTCTGTTCCAGAGTGCAAGTTCCACTGCGCCAATGGCAACTGTTTGGGTTTCATCTCATTAATCTGCAACCAGCTGAACAACTGTGGGGACAACAGTGACGAAGAGGACTGTCCAGCCGTCACCCAGCACCCCCCTTCCGGCCTTTTCCACTGTGAGTGTCCGGCGGGGCCATACCAGTTTGTCGCTTTCATGGGGTCAGGATTGGCCCATCTGTACGTGGCTCGTGGTCTCCGTCGTGAGGGGGGGCACCAGTCATGGTCAGACCCATAAGCAGCCAGCAAACCCAGCCGGGTGCTCGCAGGCTTGTACCTGCACCCCCCCCCCCCCGTCTTGATTGTCTGCTGCAGTCGGCTTCATTTTCATCCGTCCTCTTCTCCCTCTGGTGGACCTCATCCAGTGGTAGCACTTAAAATATTTAGCTGTCTGGAGTGAATGATAATGAAAGAGTGTGTCTGTGGTGGCCTGTGGGATGGACGCTTTGTGGGCACTGGAACGCAGGTTTGGGGGGGGGGGGGGGCACAGAGGAGGGAAAACAAAGAGCAAAGGGGCTGCAGCAGACAGAGCGAGGAAGAGGGACAGAGAATGATCCTAATCACGCCTGCCATCTTCCTGGCGAGCCAGACAGCAAGAGCATGAATAGCGTCTAGACGTGTCCCGTCTGAGAGGGGACATGGGGCAGATTGGAATGAGCTGAGAAGCTTTGGCTGCATGGCCGTTAACACCACACCCCCACAGAGCCCATGGTGGCTTGAGGCGGGCCTGGCAAGCCCCCCCCCCCCCCCCCCCCGTCTGATGAAAAGCTGCCCCCGCATTCATGCTTGGCCCAGCCAGTCCCGGTCTGATATTTGTAGACAAAGAGTTCAAGGACAGCGGGTTAGGAAACCCAGAGGGGTACTAGGGCCCAGGTTACAGAAGGGTAAAAGGGTAAAAGCTGGGATCTGGTGCACGCTGTGCTCCATCAGGGCTGACCGTTCCTGTGTGGGGCACGGCACAGGGGGGGCAGGGATCCTGCTCTCGGCCGGGATAGAGGTGGCGGTTTAAACGGGGTCACTGCAGATCTGGATTGCGGGGCTCCACTTGTGACAGCTGTGTCGCATTTCCTATGACCTGTAAGCCCCTGTTTTATTTCCCATGTCCCATAAGCCCCTGCTTTATTTCCTGTGACCTGTAAGCCCTAATCTTATTTCCTGTGACCTGTAAGCCCCTGTCTTATTTCCCATGTCCCATAAGCCCCTGCTTTATTTCCTGTGACCTGTAAACCCTAATCTTATTTCCTGTGACCTGTAAGTTCATGTCTTGTTTCCTATGACTGGTAAGCTCCTGCCTTCCTGTCTTATTTCCCATGTCCCATAAGCCCTTGTCTTATTTCCCATGTCCCATAAGCCCTAGTCCTATTTCCTGTGACCCGCAGGCCTTCGTCTCTTTTTCTGTGACCCGTAAGCCCCTGTCTTATTTCCCGTGTCCCATAAACCCCTGCTTTATTTCCTGTGACCTGTAAGCCCCTGTCACTTTTTTCTGTGACCTGTAGGTTCCTGTCTTGTTTCCTATGACTGGTAAGCTCCTGCCTTCCTGTCTTATTTCCTGTGTCCTGTAAGTTCCTGTCTTAATTCCCATGTCCTGTAAGACTGTCTCATTTCCCATGACCAATAAGCCCTTGTCTTGTTTCCTGTGACCCATAAAGTCCTGACTTTCTGTCTTACTCCTCATGTCCTGTAAGTCCCTGACTTATTTTTCCTGGCTTCTTTCCTCCCATGATCTGTACACCTTCGTCTGACTCACATCCCTGTAACTGACCTGTTCTGTTTCGCCGAGACGCGGATGAGGCCAGTCTGGCTGTCTTGAACGTAGAGCACTATATTCTGTTTGACGAAGCCGAGCCAAGGTTTCCGGCTGTACCGGATGGCCCAAACAGCACAGGACAGGAGCTCCCACACCGTGGGAGGGAGGCGGGCGGGACGGTGGGTGCCGGAGACGTGGGAACACGCTCCCGGGAGATGAGCAGATTCCGTCACACGCGTATGACAGCCCACGATACAGGATGAGTCCCCTTTTGTGATTATTGCCGCGAGAGGTTCCCTGTGCATTTCACACAGGATGCCGACGGCTCTTATTTCCGTTGACAAGATATATTTTCACATGCGGCGTGAGCCAATTGTGCAAAGCATATGGCAGAGCTAAGACCCACATCACTCACATGCAGGTGGCTCAGCACTAGGCGGTGCTAACAGAGAATAATTCCGGAACTTTACTGCACATAAACATTCAACCTGGAAAGAAGCGACAGACTTATAAAACCATGTACATTTCAAGAGGGAAAGAGAAATTCATTTCTGATGTCGATCTGAATTATTATTTACTATTATTATTATTATTATTATTATTTATTATTGTGTTTTACATACATGCCTGTCGTGATACATATTAGAATGATACATTTTGTTGTTAATGCTACTGTAACAAGAGAATTTCCCTCAAAGGGATCAATAAAGCTCTCTCTGTCTCTCTCTCTTAATAATTGTGTACATCCGGGTGCTGCTGGAGAAGCTTACTGGTATGTTGTGCCCTCTGGGTTTTGAAGGACATCTGCCATAGTGACTGTCTGTGGTAGAGTCTGCCTGCATTTTTTTTTTGAGCGATATAGATGGCATTAAGTGATATGAATGTTCATTTTAATATTTAGTGGTATCGCATTGCAGTTAGTCTTTGAGCTGAAATGCTGCCTTCCTCTGCATCCACCACCCCCCCCCCCCCCACTCACTTCACTTATTTATAGACACAGACTGTTTGGGTCAGAGTGATCCCACACTGGGCTCCGGGGTCAGTCCAAGGTCAGACTCCTCTATGGCTGCCCCGATTGCTTCTGCTGGCTTCTAATGAGCCTGTGTAACCCTAGCTGCCCATACCGGGATGGGCTGGGCTGGGCTGGCCCTACTTCCAGTGCCGGCTCCTCTGAGCCTCTCCCCAACACTTCTCCTCGGAGCTGATCCCTCCTTGGAGAGCCGGTGGGGTGTGTGCGTGGCCGCGGGAGTGTGCCGCTGCAGTGAGGCACTCCCCCAAGCCAGATTTGGATGCGGGTGAAGGGAACGATGTTGACAGAAGGGCAGCTCCAGCCAGCGTTAGCGTAGCACCGGTGATGGGAATGGCATGACGGCACGGAGCCGGAGAGCGGCGGATCGCTGCCAATGTTCCCGCTCCGCCTGGGGCCTCTGCCAGCGGCTCTGCTCCGCTATCCTGGGTCTTCGGATCCCCATGCGAAACCCAAGCTCCCCAACTGGCTCCATCTCCGACCTCAATGCCTGCTGCTCCTGCAACTGCACAGGATCCCAGCACCTGGGGATGGACATATGTGAGTCCAGTGTGAGTCTAGTGCAAGACTGATGTGAGTCCAATGCAAATTTAGTGCGATTCCAGTGTCAATCTAGTGCGACTCCAGTGTGCTCTAAGTCAGGTGCATGTCCGATGCAAGTCCGGAGTGTGTCTGGTGCAAGTTTGGTGTGAGTCCAGTGCGATTCTGATATGAATCCGAAGTATGTGTGTTTCAGGCCCGGAACAAGTCTGTTGTGTGTCCGGTGCAAATCCGACGACAGTCCAGTATGATTTTGAGACTGGTGTAAGTTTCATGTGAGTCCGATGCAATTCCGATCTCTGTTGCAAGAGATCTGTTGCAAGTCCAATGCAATTCGAGTGTTAGTCCGACGCATATCTGCTGCAGGTTCTGTGTGAATCTCTGCAGTGTGAGTCCAGTGCAATTCCAATGCAAGTTTCGTGTGAGTCTGGTGCAAGTCCAGTTTGTATCTGGTGCGAGTCCAGTGTGTGTGTGTGTGTGTGTGTGTGTGTGTGTGTGATCAACAGTGGGAGCTGGTCTTTGACGTGCATTAAATTTGAATTTTATACTGGCACAGCAGCCATTGACCCAAGGTGCATTCGCGTGGTTCACCGCTCGGGGACAGCAAGCGGTACGGTGATACAGCTCTGACCCTCGTTATTGAAAACTGTGCTCAGTGCCACATTCAGACATCGCATCTCAATATTTGAACCATGTCACCCCAGGTGCACAGAACTTGTTCAGATTGTCTCCGCGGCTGTTTACACGGCACTGCTCCATATATTCAGAACTCGTTCAGATCATGTCTTTTGCAGGTGTATAGAGCACGTTCTTTATTAATCTGAAATTGCACCAGGACGCCGTGACGACTCCTGCAGTCTGTGCTGCAACTGTGTGTGGGTCACCATTCATACTGGGACTGAAGAGAGTCACAGTGACACACGAGTAGGGTGTCAGACTGCGTCCCGGCTGTCCGCAGCTCCGCGGGGTACCTCCCCCCCGTGCTCTCCGTGTTTGCGGTCCGACAGCCGGCTTCCCATCACGGGTGTCATCGTCTTCTTCCGAGCTGGCGTCGCTAAGGGTACGGGCTCGTGTTTCGGGCCGGGGCTTGGCCTGCAGCCCAAGCGGCACAAAGATTTCCAATAATGTAGAGGGTGGAAATGGAGGTCGGCAGTTAACCCCTCCCTGCCCCCCCCCCCCCCCCCCCCCCCCATCCTCTCTACTTACGACGATCCGGCAAGCATCATGTAGTTACCATCAGGTCAACCTCTTACTGGACAGGAAGCAGTCAGAACTGAACTGAGAAATGAAGAACTGGTAATACATACCAAAATATACCTATAGAAGAGAACATAACTGCTGAACCTTCTCCAAACAAGGAACGCTGGTACTGGGTCCAGTTTGGCACGAGCCCACAGCCGCCCCTTCCAGCTGCTCGCCGTGTCAGAGCCCTGATCCTACCACCGGCTTCACCCCCCTATTCTTTAATCCTGCCCTTTCATTGACCTGTAACTGTACCCAGGCGTGAGCCAATGATCAGCCTTCCTGCCTGCCGCCGTGGCAACCCAGCACGAAACAGGCAGCGCCTTTCGTCTGCACGGAGACACGAGTGCCGTCCCACCAAACGAAACTACGTACGATTACGTTTCCTGTATACGATGGTGATATATACAGATGTCCTGCGTCTGCAATGACGTATTATTAAGACACTATACGCTAAATAAGCACGATGTCGCTATTCCAGATGAGTTTCAGTTTTGCAGCCCGAGGCGTGACGAGGTGACTCAGAGAACTGAGCGAACCCCCGTCGCCGGGTGATGACTCTGAACGGCAGGTCGTCTTCAAGGGTCGAGGAGGAGGCCGAGTCCCGGTGGGAAAGTCGAGGAGGAAACCGAAGCGGAGGGGGAGGTGCGGAGAGTACTGTATCACCACGGAAGGGGGGGGTGGCGTGTGACATCAGTTATAGGGGCCGGGAGTCAGCATCGGGGCAGAGCGGTCGTTGGACACAGTCCGTCGGAGCTTAACCCCGCGGCGGATCATGCTCAACATGTCTCCGCCTCCGGGGGGCTCTGGCCCCGCCTCCGCCAGCACTGCAGGGGGGGTCGGCTGCACGACGGAGGGGTGTGGGCAGGGACTGCTATCCACGGGGCTGCCACCCGGGTTGGAGAGAGCGTACGACTGGAGCTTTTGCTCATGCTGTTTGTGCTGATGTTGCCACGGCAACGGCTGCTGGTGCTGATGCTGCGGATGTTGCTGATGCAGGTGGTGCGGCTGCTGCTGTTTGGGAAACTGGTGCAGCTGCTCCGCTTGAACCATCACAGGCTGCCCGGGGATGAGGGAGCAGTACGGCGAGGAGGCGGCGCTGAGGCTCTGTGTGGACACGCACAGGCCGGGCCGGCCGTGGCCCAGGTCCGAGCGACCGCCCCCCGGCACCTGAGGCGTGCTGATGGGGATGGGCACCCCGCTGATGGTGCCACGGCGGAAGGCCGGCTTGCTGGAGGGCTTGCGACGGATGGTGGCCACGTGAGGAGGGCGCGGCAGCGGCTCGGGGTCAGCCAGCAGGCTGACAGTAGAGGCCGGCCGCTTGGCCTGGAACATGCGGCGGTAGTTCAGGCTCAGGTCGCTGTTCCGGGGGATGGTGGAGGACTTATCGAAGCTGGGCTGGTTGTGCGTCTCCTCCCCACCGTGGAGGGAGATGTAGTCGTAATCTGAGAGAGCAAAAGAGCGAGAGAGAGAGAGAGAGAGAAAGAGACACAGTGACACCCAGCACCTCTCACAAGCCATCGCAACCGGAGCTGCCGTGGAAACCCAGAGCAGCTCTAACCCACGGGCCTCTGCATGGAGGGCGGGGCCTCATCTTACTTCAGACTGAGCTATTCCCAGGCATGAAGGAAGAGGGCGCGGCCATTAAGCCGAGACGTTTGATGGATGGCCAAACAATGGACAGGATTATCCGCTCGTGATGGTAAACATTACAGAGCTGGCAGCCACACGGAACTCTCTGGAACATTTCGCCACTCCGTCAACAAAGCAGTAGGAACATGCCGTGCAACGAGCCCGCCACTTTAGAGATGGATGTGCATTCAATCGCCATAGCGGAACATGAGTTAGAGGTGG
>JAODLC010000050.1:4998599-5008883 GCA_026781145.1 Hippopotamyrus pictus
ATTATTCCAGTATGATTTAGAGTGTGGAGAGACCATGGATTGTGGGAAATCATGGAATTGAAGTGGTGGTAGTTTGATTTGTAGAGAATTCCCAGAATGCTGGAGGTACGTTTTACAAATGTTGGGCACGAGGTGATGAACGGATTGGTTTTATTATTTTCCGGCGGGGTGGGGAGGGTGGTGGGGTCACTTTCAGGATCCCATTGTGGCCCAGCTGACATTTCCCGGGGTCAGCTGTGACATTGGCTGATGTCTACATATCGCGCCCCCCCCCCCTCCCGGTTGACATGTCCGGGACATTGGAGCCCGAGAGGGTTATCCTCGTGAGTCTTTAGAGCAAAGCCTCAGGTTTCCCGTAAGGAAACACAGCAGCTGTTGATCTCTGAGTTATGGTTGGATATCGTTACAATCAGATGAAGCACCTCGATCTCCTGTTCTGCTGGATTAGACAATGGTTGCCACTCGTACACCGTTGCCGAGCCTGCAACATGGCCCACGGTAAATCATCATTTCTGAGGGGCATTGTTGGATATCCCAGCTGGCCAGACGCATCTCAGCATTAGAGCACCGTCACTAACATCGCCGGTCCTGGTTCACTGTTCTCTGCTGCCGCTAACCCAGAAACAAGGCTGAATCTTTAAAGCTTAAACCACTCAGGTACCTCTTTTTGTTAAAACTTATTGAGGGAACTGTGTTCAAAACCCTCTTAGAGTCTGAGTATTTCAGCTTATAAACATCTGGGTTCCTGCTAAGAGGGAGTGAGTCAGCCTTTGTCTGTGTTTGGAGGGCTGATCCCCCCCCCCTTTCTTTTGCTTTGACAGTGATCTGACTGTCTCCTCTGTGACCCCCCCACCTCCCCCGCCTCTCCGTCTCCTCAGCTGACCCCAGTCAGCGAGACGGGTCGATCTGTCGCGGAAGACCAGGAGGACAGACGCTGTTCCCTCTTATCCCGTCTGAGTCGGCTCTGAATGGGCCCTTTGAGAAATCTCTGGCGCTCCAGTCTGAGCGAGGCCCTCTCTTGTAGTGCAGTGTTAAGATGCTCATTTTGTGTCTGGTTTATGGGATTTTTTTTTTTGTTAGTTAGAGGATTATCCATCTGTTGTAACTTCAAGGGGCTGTACTTGTGAAAATGACCAGTGTGAGTAAACATTGGCTTGGCTCGCACCCGTGTCGGTGGCGGTTTGTGCTGTGTCGAAGGTCACCGGTCAGCACTTGTTCTCCAGCTGCTGTGCAGTGAGGCCTCTTCTCGGCCTGCTTGCTCCTGCCACGTTCGAATGGGAGCTCGACGCTCTCCTGCCGCCCTCAACCTTTGGTGTAAGTTAACCTGTCTTGGAGATAGGGGGGAGACCAGAACAGCACTTGTCTGACTTTACTGCAGAGTGACGGATCTGTGTTTGTCAGTGATGTGGTCACAAGTGCCCCTGTGAGAGTCCTGATAGGCCAAGGCAGCCCTGCAGAGAGCTGGCAAAGGACCAATCATTTGTCTGCTTTAATCAAGGAAAGTAACTAATGAAAGCAATCCACTATAGGTTTGTATAATATTAGCTGCGGCTACCTACAGTAGTCTGTCGTGGCATATCGAGTAGAGCAGCTTTTCCATTTTGACTCGTTGTTTGACCCGTTCATCTCAGCTATAGAGCTTGTTACTTACGTCTGGACTCGGCAGATGTGTATGGTGTCCTGTGACACCCTACACATTCTTAGTCCTATGATGAGATGTCCTGATCTTTAGAATCAGTTTGTTGGAGTTGCTGTTTGGTGCCAGTTTGGGACAGTATCTCAGCTGAGCTTCTCCCTGACCTGCGGGGGGATGGGGCGCCTTTAAATTCGCAGCCCCACCCCCGGATGAAGCACAGTTTCCAAATGACACCTGAGACAGATTTCCATCCAAATAGTTACATCCTTAAAGTATTTAAGAGCTGTGGAGGAGGGTGAGCCAACCACCCCCCAGCACCATGTGGATGTAGACATCAAGCTTGGGAAAGACTCCTCACCCCCGTCATCTGTGGCCCACACGTAGAGGCAGCATTCTGTTGTAGGAGGCTGCTTCCACTCCTTTGTAGCTTTGGGAGGGCAAGTCTGTGCTTTGTGGTCCTGATTATCCAGCCATCTTACACCATCCTCTCTTTCTCCCAGTGCAGGAGGGGTTTATTCACGCTCAATTCTTCATTTAATCTTTTTGTTGTTGTTGTTGTTGTTGTTTGAATGTCTCTGCACTAAGCAAACAACCAGTGACACCATCCCGAGGCATCTGCCCAAAACCATGAGGAGGCGCTGTTTCAGATGTGGGCCTGGCCCAGCAACTTGGGGCGTCCATTCTTTAGTAAGGAGCGAGTTAACTGCATAACCCAGATATGCCGCTGATAAACGAGGGCTTTCCCAAAAATAGATGCTGGTTATGTTAGGACGAGGGTGACACTGGGGCTGCAGAGGAACTGTCATCTGAAGAAAGGTGGTGCTCATCGTGCTTTCCAGATGTTTACATTCTTCTGGGAAAGTGCTGCTGTCTCTGTCCCTGCCAGCTTTCCCCATGGCTGTTAAAGCATGTGTTTGACAGAGCTGGCGAAGTGCTCTCACGCAGGGGCGAGAAGTTTCGTTTCATGTTCGTTTGTACTGGAGGAGAGGTTAGGTCGTCGTCTTCCCTGGCGGCAGACCACGATTCTTCGCTCTCACGCTCCTTCACTGGAACGGGAAGCCTTTTTTGGACATGTGTTTTCATCACATCATGAGCAATGCCTCATTTTAAGCCCGAATAGTGATTTCAGGAGTCAGGATGTGGCTGCTTGTGTGGTGTTTCTGTCCTTTCATCAGAAATTCTCCTTGGGATGGACATGGCTTGTGGCTGGAAAGTTACAGCTGTCTGTCTTGTTCTGTAATCACCCTGTCTATAAAGGTTATTGTGTTATGTCTCTGTCTGGAACGGTTGCTCCAATTTGTGGTCTTCCTGTCTGGAAGAGTTAACCCTGCATGTGGTCTTCCTGTCTGGAGGGGTTACTCCTGCATGTGGTCTTCCTGTCTGGAAAGGTCACTCCAGTGTGCAGTTTTCCTGTCTGGAAGGGTTAGGGATAGGGTTCATGTGTGATTTTTCTACCTATGATTCACCTATGATTGGAAGATTTGCTAAAAGGATTTGATGACTTTGACCAGCTGCACAAGAATGGCTTGGAGTCTCGATGCAGACAGTGTAAGCTTCCAGAAGATTCCGTAAGTGATGATATTAAAGTCAAATTGCCACTGGAGATCTTCTGGAGACCATCAGTAGTACCTGGAAGTTACTTGAGAGGGGGGTACAGATGAACTGGTCATGTCGCCTGCTTGATAAAAGATTGTGGACATTGCAGATGGAGCTGAATACCTGTCAGTGTTTATGTGGTAGTGAGACCCCTGAGTTTTTTGTGCCTCTTCCCCGTCCTTCTGGCCAGGTGTCTGAGGAACATGAGCTGCTCTGAGCTGCAGCATGTTCAGGCGGGATATTATGCATCGGGGGAAGGGGCTCTCATCAGTCCCCCTCATGTCTGTACCCTTCAGGAACCTTAAGAACAGGCAGACTATTGTTCTGGAGAGCTGGCTGGCCTTTCACCTCCTTCACACTTCCCTCATACCTCGTGTGACAGAACATTTCGCTCAAATACAGGGTCTGGTAGGCTGGAGGTCAGTTGGCATCGTATTCTAGGGCGGCTCTTCCCCAACACATCATCTGTGTGTCGGTTTAACACAGTGAGGTGTTACTTATTTCTCGTGGCTGTTAACATGTGACGTTCCAAATTCTTGTCTTGTTTCTCAAGCTAGTTAGATACACTTATATATAAACTGAAGTTTTCCTGATCTTGTAAGACACATTCCTTCATGTTGGGGAAAAAAAAAAAACCAGGTTTATCAGTGTTCTCTGCTGCCCCCTAATGGTGACAAGTGGCTAATGAGCTTCTCTGTGTCTGTTGCAGCTGAACTGCAGTTTGTTCAGATCATCCTCATCATGGTGGTAATGGCTGTCATGGTGGTGCTGGTCATCTGTTTGCTGAACCACTACAAGTTCTCCGGCTGCTCCGGTGTGACTCGGCAGAGCCAGGGCAGCAGGCAGGAGGAGATGCTACAGCAGGTGGGTCTGGGGTGCATGTCAGGCCAGACCAGTCTGGGACAGATAGCATGCTGCCCCTTCCTCACTGTTCTGTCTCCTTCATCTCAGGGACCATCTGCATGGCCACAGGATAGCACAGCACCAACACAAGGAGCTTCTGAGGTGAGTCCGGTTATAACCTTTCAGGCAAACAGTCCATTTCTGTCTCCCCTTACGTGCAGCTCCACCCCCGATTCCTGCCAAATTCAGGCTCCACCTCCCAATTTCTGCTGACCACAGGCTTCACCCCCAAAGCCTGCAAACCTCTGCTCCACCTCCGAATCTTGTCATCCTCTGCCTCCCCCAATCACTGCAAACCTTAGGTTGTACCCCTGATCCCTGCCGACCACCGGCTCCGCCCCTGATCCCTGCCGACCACAGACTCCGCCCCTGATCCCTGCCGACCACAGGCTCCGCCCCTGATCCCTGCCGACCACAGGCTCCGCCCCTGATCCCTGCCGACCACCGGCTCCGCCCGTGATCCCTGCCGACTACCGGCTCCGCCCGTGATCCCTGACGACCACAGACTCCGCCCCTGATCCCTGCCGACCACAGACTCCGCCCCTGATCCCTGCCGACCACAGACTCCGCCCCTGATCCCTGCCGACCACCGGCTCCGCCCGTGATCCCTGCCGACCACAGACTCTGCCCCTGATCCCTGCCGACCACAGACTCCGCCCCTGATCCCTGCCGACCACCGGCTCCACCCCTCCAATCCTGGTCGATCTCAGACCCCACCACCGCATTCTGCTAAATGCACTTTTTCTTGTCTCTGCAGGCAGCTTACGCACAGCGTGAGAGGCTCACGGCTCCCGCCTTCATGCAGCGGGACCGGTTCTGCCGCTTCCAGCCCACCTACCCCCCCCAGCAGCACCAGATCGACCTGCCGCCCACCATCTGCCTGTCGGATGGGGAGGAGCCGCCTCCCTACCAGGGCCCCTGTACGCTGCAGCTGCGGGACCCCGAGCAGCAGATGGAGCTCAGCAGGGAGTCGGTGCGCGCCCCACCCAACCGCACCGTCTTCGACAGCGACCTGATCGCCGTGCTCCCGCCCAGCAACAACTCGGGCATCAGCGCCTCCCGCTCTGCCAGCCACGGGCACATGGAGGGGCCCCCGCCCACATACAGTGAGGTCATGGGCAAACATCCAGGCTCTTCTTTTTTTCCTCACCAGCACGGCGATACCCCTCCCATCCAGCAGGGGGCAGCTGCTCAAACACTCCAGCACAGCGGCAGTGAAAGCACAACAGTACCCATTAAGACCAGGGACAGTCAGAGGGACAAACAGGTGTGAAGATAGGGGTGGGGCCGTGTTTTCTGCCCTGCCCCGAACACTGAAGGGGTGTGGTGTTCTGTGGAAGGCTCCATCACCCAACTCAACATCCACCCTCATTGTGGCAGCAATGAAAGATGTTTGATATTTGACCCAAAGCAACCTGGATAACGGTTAGCAGAGATGCCTAGTTTGTTTTCCATGTGGACTGTGCTACTTGAGGGATTTTCATTAATTAAAAAAATCATGTATTTTATGAGGATTTGTGCACAAAAAACAATCAAAATCTTTGTGCCAAGAGCTGTATGGGACTTGGGGGATTTTGCGTGACAGAAGTCTGGTCGTTTGCACTACTCGCCGTTCACAGGGATGGAGGGAAATGTCATTTTATTTGTGTGTTTTACTCCTTGGCTCAAGGAGAGCTTCAGCCAGCCGTTCCTCCCTGTCAGAATGATGCCAGAATATTCTATGTACATTTTTACCTTTTATTGCACTTAAAGGCATGTGAAAATGTCTCCGTGAGGTGTAGCGGGGACCTCGGGGCTCCGAATGGCCCATGTCATCCCAGGACGTGGAGCCCGTGAGCGTATGAGTCACACTCCTCCTCGGTGCTCTCCTTCCTCGCCCTCGCGGGTCCCTCAGTCCTCCCCCACTGCCTGCTTTCAGCTTCTTATCTACGTGTACCTTTGCAGATCCATTCATGAACGAGGGCGGGTATGGTCATCTGGTTTTCTGAAGCTGAGCGATGTGTGGATCTCCTGTGTGTTGTTGAAGGGCTGCCTGTGTAGAGCTCGACCTTGAGAAGCCGCCAGTACGTTCCTCCCTGTCCCTCTGCTCTCCAAACATCCCCGTTTCCATCCAGATGGTCCATTCCACACAGGCAAAGTGCTTATAGACCCAATGAAAGGAAGCCTAGGTCCTTTGATTTGGTACTCAGGACATAGCTGGTTGGTGGCTTTTCTTTGGAGATCTTCCAGAGCGGTGAGGAGGGAAGGGGGAGCTCCCCATGTCCGTGGGGCGTCCTCCCCACTGCAGTGAAAGCTTTACCTTCTTAGAAGGACTGAGGAGTGTCTTGGGTTGGTTGGGATCAGAGAATTTGCATATCTTATTGCTTGCCATTAATTTCTGCAGTTGACTGCCGTATATATAATGTTTTTTTTTTTTTTTTTTTTTTAAATTTTGAGATGTAGCTCATGACTTTATTGAAATGATGCAAATACTGGACAGGCTACCAAAGTAACGATGGAAGTCAGGGGGAGACCTCTGGGTGGGGTGTTGGGGGTCCAAAAACCACCCCCCCCCAGCTTAGTTGCTCCGGAGAGCGATGCTAACATGCACCCATGCCACCATCGCTAACAAATCAGCCAAATGACCTGCTTCATTCACTGGTAAAACATGTCACTGCAGTCTGACCCCTCCCCCATTATTTAAACCCCACCCACTGGGGTTTGTGCATCGGGGCAACATATGTCATGGTAACTGACCTTCCTGTCGATTGTGCTGTACTCCGGGAAAAAAAGCACTTAACCAGTTTAATAAGGTAATTATTGTGATTAATATAATAATGGAATTAGATCCAGTTCTGGGCTCCTGTCTCAGACGCCAGTGAGGCTCCATTCCCAGCTTACTTAGAGGCTGGCGGGGGTGGGAATCTCCTCCAGAAGTGACTCGATTACGTCTCCATCTGTGGACAATCATAGCAAATCCATGTTTATAAAGGCAGCTTTGGTCGCCATGTTGGCCTGGGAGCAGTGTGGGTGGCAGAGAGGGTTATGTTCTGTGAAGGCTGTGGAGGTGGAGACAGGGGCATACGTTTGGGGGGGGTGGGCGGTTGGGTTAGTGTGTGCACCCCCAATATTTAACTCGGCTTAATTTGACTCCCTCTAATACACAGATATTTGCATTTGAATTATTTAATTCTCTCATATCACATTCTCTTGTGATATCCCCTCTAAACTCCACCTCCCCCTCGGCGGATGGTGCATGTGCATGTGACACAAGCGCAGTGCCCACGTGCTGGACCCCCCCACAGCGTAGATGTATGTACCCCACAGTCTTCTGCCACACGCTTGTTTATAAGGTGCTGAATATAAGAATATGATGCACATACCCTACCCAATGGGTAGATCCACCAGAAAACATTGTGAATAATGTAATATACTGTACAGATATTAAAATGAACTGGGCAGGTGTGTTTTTGTAAACAGAAGAACGGTGAGATGCTTTAATACTGGTTACAGAACAAATACAGTGAACTGCCCGTTTTATTTTCCTATGAAAAATATAAGTAATGTATGGATGAAATAGGATGCCAACATCTCGGCCCCAAATAAGACTTCACAACTCACCTTTCCCCCGCAACAGATAGTAAGTCACCACCACCACCTCCACAGTCACCCTGGTACCATGAAAGGAAAAGATACGTGGAACCGTGCATCTCAGGATCCGTCGCGTTCCCCGGACATGCCAGTGGCAGGAACCTCCACTGGATTGAGCCTGGATCAGCAGAAAGCATGCCACCCCCAGGAAGTCCACGGAAGACATGCAGAACTAATAATCAGCTGCTGGATATTTGTTTGCTTTATTTAAAATAATAATGCACATGAAATGTGTGTAATTTTTGCCTCTTAACATTGGAGCCATATGATGTCATAGGTCTGTCACAGGAAGGATGGCAGGCGTTTAGTCGCGGTTGCTAAAAGCTGTAGTGGTTGGACATACAGACTTTATGCTTGTACCTATGCTGTGGTGAAACTGCGGCGCCATTAAAACCCTTTAAAAACAAAACACCCCGTCTGCTGTCAGTACTTCTCTGCTTAACGTTGTAGGCGCCACTCAGCCTCCAGAGTTAAACCCCCACTGAGATGAGCCCCCTGTTTATAGTCCTCGTGTTCCTTTGAGGACTCCCTGCCACAATTGCTTGTTTAAGGGTCTGAACCCAGTTCTACTCTGATTTAATCTGATTCTTGAGGGTTTCCTGAGCACAGCAATACGCCAGCAGGGGGCTAAGCGATTTGGGGAAGACAGCCAAGCCCTCCATTTTGACAGTCAAACCGCAGAATATCTTAAATTCCAACATCTGTCCATCTATCTA
This sequence comes from Hippopotamyrus pictus, assembly GCA_026781145.1. Classification (NCBI taxonomy): domain Eukaryota; kingdom Metazoa; phylum Chordata; class Actinopteri; order Osteoglossiformes; family Mormyridae; genus Hippopotamyrus; species Hippopotamyrus pictus. Next base: position 5,007,081 of record JAODLC010000050.1, read on the forward strand.
TCTTCTCTACCCGCTTGTCCTGTGCAGGGTTGTGGGGATCCAGAACTATCCCGTAAGCTACAGGCGCAAGGCAGGGACCAACCCATCACAGGGCACATATACAAAACATGGAGTTCACAGCATATTTAGTCTGACTTTTAACCGAAAAGCTTGGGCTGGATGATTTAGCCAGTTGCAGATTTAACTGAACCTTCATTCTCAGTCAGCACATTAAGCATGCGTGTGCAAACGGACATGCCTGACACATACGCTGCCTATCATGCAGGACAGTCACTGTTAAAGTCACTACAGCCTCAGCCACCGACTGGAGGGAGGTCCTGATCACTCTGCGAGAACACTGCTCTTACCGTAATGACATCGCTTCACCGGGACGAGAGGTACTTGGTAGATTTCAAAGCACTCTAGTGTGACTAAAGTAAAAACAAAAAGACAGCCTGGTATCCACTGCATGACGAACATGATGTTATCAGCGATGGATAGAAAATGACAACGATGTACACAGAATAACATTTAAAAGATGGACACAGAGTCGCACAGTCTGACCACTGATCCCACCGACCTTTGAATTGATGTTCACATTTTTTCCCCTTCTAATAACGCTGAGATCTATTATGTTTCTTTTACAACCACAGATGCTAAGTGCAGCTTTAATTGAGCCGCTAGGACTGAGATGTGAGCACAAGCAGGACACAGGGGTCACTGGCTCCCCCGCTGGAGACTCCTATAGGGTGTAGTTACAGTTTAAAGTTTAGGGTCCCTGATCTTTCTTTCGGAAAGACACCTTGTCTTTGGTCTGCTGCAACTTCTCTGAGAACTTGTCCTTCGTCTCCTCCATTCTCCCCGACAATCGATCCTTAGTCTCCTCCATTTTCCCGGAAATCCTCCCCTTGGTTTCCTCCATCTTCTCTGAAAATCGCTCCCGGGTCTCTTCCATCTTGTCCTGTATGTACTCCTTGACTGGAGGTGGGGTTGACATGTAGCCATGCTTGCGGAGGTATTTCACAGAGAGGGAGGTCCCAGCCAGCGTGACGGTGTACCTGGCTGGAGTGGCGATCTCCAGGAGAATCAGATGATATGTCAGTAACTGTCCACTCACACATGTCCTTGGAGACATAAACCCTCACTCAGAAGCTGCGGTGCTGCTTGCGGACAGCCCCCGCCCATGCATGCCAGGACCCTCACCTTGTACATGGCATAGGCGGTAATTGCGTATCCACTCTGAGATTTTTCCATGAGGTCAACGAGTTTGTCTGGGAGGCCGACGTACTCGAGAAACGGGACCACGTTCACACCCCTGTGGATAAAGACAAAATTTTTTAGCAGACACGTTTTATCCCTAGTCACATACATTTTTGAGAGAAAGCAGGGTCATACAGTCCCTAGAGCAACTGGAGGCTGAGGATGCAGCTCAGGGGCCAAACGAGGAAAAACACTCTAGGGATGTGAAGCGGCGACTTGCTGCTCAGAGGCACAGCATCCTAACCTGCTGAACCACGCACGGGCCCACGTACTAACTTTGTATTACAGACCACACAGCGTCCTGTGTGACACTAACGTCACGATACATTAACACGGTTTATTTTTTACGAGACGTCCTGCCTCCAGAACATAAAAACATTCCTATTTAGCAACAAGCCCCTGTTGTGCTTCTTTTCTTAAGGTACGCCAGTAAGACCACAACCCAAAAGCCCCACCGTTCCCATTAACCTTATGTAAACCTCTAATGCAGGGGTCTCCAACTCCGGTCCTGGAGAGCTACCGTCCAGTAGGTTTTCTATCATACCCGGCTTCTGATGAGTCACA
>JAODLC010000050.1:5011974-5022074 GCA_026781145.1 Hippopotamyrus pictus
GCCAGTGCCTCCATTGAGGGTATGCTACAGCGATCATGGCGACATCACTAATCTAAAGCAGAGGATCACTGATGCCATTGCCACCACTGATGAGGGTATGATACAGCAAACATGGCAAGGAATCCAGTACCGTCTTGATGTGCTTCGTGCAACTAAAGGTGCCCATATAGAGGTGTATTAAATAAGGCAAAAAAACTTAAATATATACGTCTCATTTTGTAATAATTTCCACATATCTGTCTTTTCATTTGCCTTTGTAATAAATTTTGGAAATTGTGAAGAGGCTTTATGGACGCCTTGTATACTGGCTTACGGACGAGGCTCACTGCCTCCACTCTGAGGATGGTTTCTTCATATTCGTGTGAAGTTTGACCTTTTTCCTCCCCGCTGATGCCTGCCCTAGTTCCCCTTTCGTCTCCTCTGCCCTCATAGTGAGAAGGCTGGAATGTGCTGTTGACATTAGCTCCCTGTCGAGTGTGGTCGCCCTCTGTTGCAGGTTGGGTTCAAATTGCTTGAAGAAAGTGCCCTAATCACCCAGGTGTCTGATGCCTTTTCTCAGAAAACGTCTGGAAGCCTCGGAGTCCGATTCCTTCGGCAACAACGTTTATCGCGTGACGTTTCAGAAGAAGGGTGTTTACCCGCTGTTTGGCTGCCAGTACGACTTCAGCCTGGAAGGAGTCGTCAACGTGCCCGAGTTCCTTGTCTACTTCCCACTCTTCCAAGAGTGAGTCTGCGCTCTGGCGTCAGCGCCGCTGCTGACCAGCAGGTGGCTCCACTGATCTCCGCTGCACCTTTACAGGATGGCAAAAAAGTATAACATGAGGCTCGTTTCGAAGAAGACCTTCTCCGAGTTCTTCAAGGAGAAGATTGCGAACGAGCAGCACCGCACTCTGATGAAGAGGATGCAGGCCTTGGAGGTGTGTTTGCCCGCCCAGCTGCCGGCTGATGAGCCTTCAGTGCCGATTCGATCATTTGCAGCCTTTTTAAAGGGCTTTGCCATTTTTGTGTATTTGTATTGCATTTTTTTGATGATGATATAAAAACCCGCCTGGGTACAGTGGTCACTGATGCCTGCCTTTCCATTCCAGCCGTACCCTGCCGACGACAGGAACCGCTTGACCTTCCAGGACGCCAGCGAGTACGAACACGCCAGGGGCAGAGCGGAGAGTCCCGACGCCAGAGTTCCCCTTGTGAGTGCTTGCTCTTTGTTGCCACGGAAACAAGCCGTCCACAGAGCTTCTCCGCAGCAGAGCCTGCCCCACAGCGCCTCCCACTGTTTCCGTTTATAAGTCTCGAATAGCCTTTTCTGGCACGTTCGGCCCAAAATGTTTCTCAGTCAGATGATGTGGACGCCGCGGTGTGAATGAATGGTGAATGAGAGCGGGAAGGTGACAGCTGTCTGTGCAGGACACGATGTGAATCTCCTCCAGATACTGCAGAATGAAAAGCAATAGCACAGTATATGAAACTAATAAATATGCATATATATATATACCATTGATAAAATACAAAATATACATATTGATACTGGAATAGAATGTGCAGCTTTTTAAAAATAAAATGGCTGGACCTGTAGACATGTGAATATGTATACATTTAATTACCATGTGACAGGGCTAATCAGATCAGTCCTCAAGATCCGAGCACTGCTGATTTTTTGGCTTTCCTTCACCTGTGAGCCAGCTGTGAAGCCTTCAGCCAATCAATCAGTAATTCTTTAACCTGGAAGAACTGAAAGTACAGCCTGGATCTGCAGTTGAGGTGCAGATTTGAAGAGCACTGCTATATTGGAAAGAGATGTGCAGCGTGAAGTAGCTGGACCAGTAAAATAAGAGCAGCTTCTCTATTCCGCTATCTAACTCGCTCTCTCTCCCCCCTCCACTTCCCTCTCTCCCCCTCCAGGGCACTTTAAGCAGATCGGAATGGGAGGCAGCCAGTAAGTCTATGTGCTCCATATGTGCTGTTCTACAAATTCACACCCAGCTGTCCCCTGGAACTTGGGCATTTTTTGTGACCCTCATGTCTGAGGTCAGCTGGTCAGCTGGGGGTCTATGGCTGTGGAGTCATGTGACATTCATTGTCATTAAAGGCCTTTCATCACAGTTTTGGAATGTGGAATAATTGGAATTGAATGCTGCTGCTTCGTACCGCGTGCATGTAAATAATCTTTATTTGCAGAGTCCTTCATCTCCCTGCTTCTTTTCGCATAGGTATCTACCTGGTGTTTGTGTTTGAAAAAATGTCCTGACCATCCCAAGAATACATCCGTGGACGCTGGCGGCCAGGTTTGGACAAGCAGCATCTGCAGTGGTGGAGGTTCTTCGTCTGAGTTGCCAGATCCCAGTGTGATCTGCGGGAGAGATGAAGAGCCTCATTCCTGAGTAAGCTCCGCTTGTCAGGCTGTAGACGAGGACGCAAACATGCCTCCCTCACAGATCTGTGTGTAATATTATTAAATGGATTAGAGATCAGGTGATGACTTTTCTGACCACGTGTAATGTCTGGCTCTTGTGTTGTTCCATAGCCAGGTTTTTGTTCTTGACCAGCTTTTGTTTTCATTCCCTGCTCTCCAAAGTGTACGTTGACATTTCGAATAAAATCTTGTGGAAATGCTGCTCATCCTCGTCCTTGGCTTGGGTTTAACGGCGATGATAATCTCAGGAAGCGCGTGTCTCACGGGGCTCGATGCCTTCCTGTAAGGCCCAGTGCCGTCAGCTGATTCATAGGTCCTCTCTGGTTTGAGTTTATCGGCGGTCTCACTTCCGGATGTTAAGGCCTGGTTCGTACTCCTCGCGGACATGGCCGCGCCGAGTCCCGTAAGTCATAGCGCTGGTCCGTCCGCGACCCAGAATGTTCATACGTCTTGTGCCAGGCAGCCTCATCTTACCCTGCCAGGTCTAGGGTGGCACTGTAAAGAAAATCTGCTCTTAAGTCACATTTATGAAGTGTGGTATAGATGGGGAAAAAATGTATATACACCAAAGCCATATATTATATGCTTGAAGTATGCAAAGCAGGATTATCAGTAACATTTTCGTAAACTGAAATAAAACGATGCAAAAATAAAACTCTAAATGTTGCTTCCAAAACAGACTGAAACGGCATAAAGTCAGATACTTTTCCTTACTGTTTTGAGATATTAAAGTAATGAATTGTTTATCTTTGGGGCTCTTGTGTGATGCACTTGAACCAGCCAATGGCACTACATTGAGACTTTTTGTAGTAGCAAGTAAAAGTGAAATTACTATAACTTAAACTGAAACAGATAAACAAAACCTAAACATAAAACATAAACCCTAAATGTATATCTTTAATAAAACCACATCAAAAATGATCTCAAACTATATTGGATTTCAAAACTGGCCATTTGGGAATCTTTATAATCTCAGAGCAAGGAATAAAAAATGGCAGTATTTCTTGACTTCAGCCAGGCTTTCATCGAATCTGTTAGCCGCATTTGTTTTGTGTGACCTTCGGTCCGATCTCCTTTCAGGCTTTCTGCCACTTTTCCCCTGGCCACTGAGCGATCGAGGTGCGTTAGTGTCACTGAACGGACTGTCCGCATTTCGGTTTCGGAGTGGTACGCACCCTTACATGCCTGGCTCCATATGGCATCTTCGCAACCGCACCCTGTGACGAAAAATAAACATAGCTGTGTACGTGGTGACGCGTCTACATACGGTGGGGACCAGCCTTAACTTGGCTGAACACCACAAGACTCCCGCAATGTCGATGCTCCTGTCCATTTACTGCGCTGTCCCTCTGCCATCTCAGCAGGTTAATCGGCCGAGACGGGAGATAGCGAAGGTGCCTCTTCCTGTCGCTCTGTATACTTAATTAAGGATTTGCATATTCTGTAGCTACTACTTTGCAATCAGTTAATTAGCCGCCGTTTGGTTAATCAGCATTCAGTTTGCAGAGCAGAATAATGAATGCATTAAGATGAAAAGAGAAGCCAGGGCCTGTTTTCCTGAGACCTGGCTTTATTCCCCCTAGCTGACGCGAGTCGTCCGCCGTCTGTGTGGCATGCGATGAATATGAAGGCATCGTTTACTGGCCGACATCATTGAGTTTTCTTTTGGAATCGGGGACATGACACAGGGAGCCTAAAGAACACGCTATGGGCAGGAAGCTAAGGAGAGAAATTTGCTTCACGTCTTGAGTCTTAGCGTTGCTGTGTGTACTGGCCCTCCACTTTCAGAGTTCACTGGAGTTCACTGTGCCAGCCAGCTACCAGTGCTGGTTTTATGGTTAAAATAATGCCTCATTCTGTTCTGTGCTGTATATGTGGCCGGCAAACATTCTCCAGCCGTTTTCCCTTCATAGCCACTTATCTGGAGTATAGGAGGATGAGTTGCTGACATTTTACTGGTCACAGGTGGTACGTTGGGATGTAAACTGTCCCTTGTTGTCTGAAGGGTGACTTGGCAGCATAAACATGAAGCTGACTCTCTTTTTGCTTAACACTGCAGAGATGTCACATGCTGCAGCGGCCACCTGATGAGCATGACTTGGAAAGTCGCACAGCTATCTATATAATGGCCCTACAGTTGACAATGTATATCAGAGGAAAAAGCGTGACATAACATCGAAGCGACTGAAGGCTGAGCTCCAAGGGTCCTGTGTTGAGATGAGAGAAACCCCCAGATGGACAACCATCGACTGATCTGGGCTCAGTAAAACACCCATGGCAATCCACTTGCAGTTTGCAAATAGGCACCTAAAGGACTGTCAGACACTCTGGTCTGATGAAACCAATACTGAATTGTTCGGCCTTAATTCTAAGTAACTCTATGAAGTCGGTGGCTCAGCCAGAGCCCGAACATGAACCCAGTCAGAAGTGTCCGGAAAGACCTGAAACGAACTGAGATCCCCCTTCCAACATGGCAGAACTTGTAGAGGATCGAGGGAGAAGAATGACAGAAAATCCACAAATCCACATGTGCAAAGCTTGTCAGGATACTGTTTTTACTTTGTCATTATGGCATATTGAGAGTAGATTGATGAGAGATTTTTTGTAATAATTTAAAAAAGGGATCAGAATGATTTTTCAATGCACTATATATTCTGTAGGTACGATTCATCACATAGCCTTGATATCATAACATAGTTATCACTGCTATTATATTTTGATTTGTAAATTTACTTTTATATTATTTTTAAGTTTAATTTAAAATCCAGTTTAGCTTTAGATAGTCTGGTTTTATTAGTTTTATTTGAAACATATTTCTATTTAGTTTTATATGTTTTAGTTGCTGTTTCAGGATTTTTTTTTTCTAGGGATAGACTGAAATTTGATGAGCAATTTTATGTGTGATTTCTCAGGGTCCTTCATGAAGACAGTGCACATTATGTCCTAATGTCCTTAAAATGGTGTTATTAATGATCATTAAAGGTAAATAAATCATTAGCAAAATATTATTTAAAAATAGTAATGGAAAATGTTTAGTTTTTTATTTCAGATTAGTTAGTTTCAGAAGCAATATTTATAGTTTTCATTCAGTTATAGTTTATTTCATTTTACAAAATTGTTTTCTTATTGTTTTTGTTAATGGTAATAAGCCTGGTTGTTGGATACAAATCTGATGAAATGTTTGTACCCCGGGGAAGGTTGTCAGAGAGGGTAAGACAAACTGCTCATTCCCGATTCAGCAGGGAACGCCGTGATTGGATCTCTGCACTCGCCATCTCCTGACGCCACCACTGAACACATCTGCGTCTTGGCACATGGAGTGGGTAGTTCTGGCAGGGTGATCAAGAGCCCTGTCCTGCACATCAGAGACTTCAGGCCGAGCGGAAACTCCACTGAATCCGAATCGAGGCCGTTGACGTGGGTGCTGTGCTGGAGCAGCTGTCATGCAGGAGTTAAGCTGCTTTGCTCTGGAGGCCGACGGCAGCCATGCCTGGAAATTGCGCTTAGAAGAGCCAGGAAGCAGAAGCTTCGTGGCGGAATGACAGTGGCTGGGGTCTAGGGGTTATCATACCAGTCCTGGAAGCTGCTGCTTGTGTCTCTGTTTGGCCAAGAAGCAAACAAATGCTTTTTGTGGTGCTGCTTAACCAGTATGGGTGTGTCCTACCTCAGTAATTACTTTTATCACTTCAGTAACCCAAGGAGGAGCTAAGCAGACCATGGCAGGGCTTATGCTGGATGCAGAATAGAATTCAATTAAGTCGGGCTGCTGTGAAGTCTGTGGATGAGAGGAACATCTGCACTGGAGGGAGATGGAGGGCATTCCCCACAGCACGTCTGTGATGCCGCTTTTGTGCCTGTCGACTGTCCAGGATCCTGCTACTTGGTCACTGTGAGACATACTGCAGGAATCGCCGGGCTGCGCTTAGTGAGCTCGCCGCTTCTGAACAGTGAAATCAGGCAGCGTGTGCGGAGCTCTGAGTCATCGGTCCGGTTAATCATGTATGTGTAGAGAACAGACGACGAGCCATTATCTCAATTATGGCATCGGGTTTACATTGGACTGTCATTCTGTATTACAGAGAATAACTAGCAACCGGTAAATGCTTAACAGTACTTAAAAATGAAATGATGCTTAATTTACAGAAGTACACTGGGATTGGGGTCTGAATACAGGGCCTGCAGGATCTGCCATTTATCTAGCACCCGTCAAGCATTTCAGGGGGTTATGTGACTTTTCTGCAAATGATACGATTCAAAACGCCAACCATCTGATCACTGACAGAGTCCTAACCTGATGGGGCACATGCCGCCTCTCACAGCAGCCAGGCCCTAACTACAGACATCACAAGGGCAAGCTGACAAAGGCCATCGTTCATAACGTCCATCTGAAAATGGCATGTTTATCAGCAGAGGATCTCAGGAGGGATGTCAGGTTGCCTTAGAAGCAGAATGGGAAACATATATTATTTTATAATTTTACGTTTTAGTGGAATCCTGAATTATATTTTTTATATATATATATATATATATATATATATATATAGAGTTATATGTAAGAATCGATTGTTGAGCATAACGTTTGTGGTAGGTTAGGTAGGGTAGGGTAGGTAGGTAGGTAACCTTAGGTTGGTGATGTTCCTACCTCCAATGCTGACTGTCCCTTGGTGTTTTTCCAGTGCGTCTGTCATGATTGTCTCGAGGAAGATGTTGAAGAGTGTGGATGAGAGCAAGCATCTTTGTCTGACTCCGATAGTGGTTCAGAACCATTAGCTTCTGTTGCCATTGAAGAACACTGCCCTGGATGCCTTGTTGTAAACATTTTCGATGACTTTGGTCAGGTGAAGTTGATGTTGTATAGTTTCATGGTTGACCAAAGGGCTGCATGCCACACTCTGTCAAACGCCTTTTTAAAATCCACAAAGACATGATAGAGGTCTTCTTGGTGTTGTAGATACTTAACCAATAACTACCAGGGTCAAAATTATAATCCCCCCTAATGCTAGTAGTCAATTGTGTATCCTATTTGCTAGATGACAGCCTGCAGTCATCTCTCAAACAGTCTCCATAACAATCCCAATCCCAGGTTTTAGGTTGTTGTGTTGGAAGACAAAGTGATGACTCAGATCCAGTTTTGCTGCAGACTGCTTGAGGGTTTCATTTAAAACCTTCACAAATCATTCTTTCATCATGGTTCCTTCCACCATGACAAGATTCTCAGTTCCAAATGCACTGAAACATTCCCACAGCAAAATACTCCCACCACCATATTTAACTGTGGGGACGGTGTTCTTTGGGTCGTACGCCTCTCCCATCTTTCTCCAAACATAAGCCGCATTTTTATGGCCAAAAAGCTCTAGTTTTGTCTTACCTGAGCAAAGGATGCGTTTCCAGTATGCATAATCTTTTTCCAGGTTGTCCTTCGCATACTTCAGTCTGGCTTGTAGGTGTCTCTTCTACAGAAGTGGAGTTTCTCTTGGTCTGCAACCCTCCTGTACAGGGTTCCAGTCATTGTCTTCTTTGAGACTACAGTTCCCAGCTTGGCTAAGCCATTCACTAGTGTATTGGCAGTTGTTCTGGGATCTTGAGACACATCTCTCACTAGTTTTCTTTCCAGAATCTTTTAAATCTTTCGCTTCCAACTTCTGCCAGGCTTCTTCAGTACTGTGTGTGTCTTTGAATTTCTTGATGATACTTCTCACTCCAGTTCTTGACACTTGGAAACGCTGTGATAACTTTGTATATCCATCTCCTGCTTTTGTGAGCACCAACAATTCTTTTTCTAAGCTGGTTTCTTTCGTGTTTGGCATGATGCTTTCTCAAGTGACAGCTCAGACCCTAGCTGCCGCAAAGCCTCTTCCACATAACTGTGTGTTAATTGGAAGATAACTCTCAGGAGTAACTTGATTTTACAAGCTTTGAGCATTACAAAGTTAAAGCCCTTCATGGCACAGCAGTGGTTTGTGCTATGGTTCAATAAAAAGGTCAGTTTTTCAGGGTGACTCTGGTATTTTTTTCTCTGAAATAATTCTGTTATTGTGTGCAAATATAGATATTTATGCTTCCTAAAGAAAACTAGCATGTTTAGAAATGCTGTCGGAAATGCCTTGCTCTGTTAAAAAAGCACTTGGAAGAATTTTGACAAAAACTTTAAATTTCACAGGGAGGCTAATAATTCTGCTCTCATATGTGTGTTTGTGTGTGTGTGTGTCTATATATATATATATATATATATATATATATATATATATATATATACACACACACACACACACATATATATATACATATATATACACACATATATATACACAAAATTATATATATATAATTATATATAACTGTATGGTTGATTTTCTATCAAGTACAGACGTTATTTATTTATAATGAGTCAACAACCTCAGTAACTCAGTGGGACAGAGTTGAGAATGTGTACTTTGAATGACTGCTTTGTCAATTTTAAAGATTTTAATCCAAGACAGATATTTATAGCTACAAATGGTTGTATCAAACCAGTACATCTTCATGTTTGGAAATGCAATTTAAAAATAAGTGCTCTGTAACTTCCTTTTCACCATAAAAATGAGAAACAGACAGGAACTGAACTGCATTATATGGGTCACGAATCATTTGGACTAGGAAACCATATCAAAGAGGTTGCAGTGCATAAAACATGCATAAAATATTACACTGAGCTCCAAGAATCTGAGTGTACATTAACGCAGTTGATGTATGATTAAATAAGACATTTCCCTCATGATTTGTTCGTTTTTCTATCATGTTTCAAAGTTGCTCTACACCACTAAAACAGTTCGTCACACAACCAAATTTCAACATTTGAAAAGCCATTACACATACACTACATAAATATTAAATTCATAAACATTGTACTATTATAATGTAATTCATTTAAAAATACATTTGTCACAGGACATGCATTTTAACACAGTAGTTCTTTGCTGTCTGCTTGTGTCAAGACTCATCATAGAAGAAGTATCTCATGGAGTGAGAAGGTGAGTCTATTGTGGTAGAAATTTATGACACTTAGTTGGTCCTTTAGAGTATGATGTCGTTTTATTGCTGAGCTCATGCAGGGAGCAACCACTTCGATGATATCTCCATGGTAATGCTCAAAGAACTTTCTGGTCAACATAACTTTTATAGGGGTACACACACAATTCGCGACCCTTATTCCTGTGAACCAGATCAAACTGGTTAGGGTAGGGTGTGCACTTCATAACACATATGATTTATGCAGTTTTCATCTTGCAAGCATGTTTACTTAATATAATGTGCATGCTGCAGGTCTGGGGCACGTGAGGGAGCGCCTACACTTTTGCATAGCCTCTGTCTTTGTGGTGCTCCTGCCATTTCTGCTAAGTGAGCTCGATGCTCACACCTTTGTCACCTAGTCTGCAGTTACTATGTTCCAAAACACAAGTGCAACACTTAGCTGAAACCTCAGTTCTCTTTTAGCCTGTCTCGTGCGTGCCAGCTGTTTGTCATTCAGGCGTTCTTGAAATATTAATCAATATTAATCTACATGAAATTAGCCCATCAAGTTGACGGGATGCCGGTCTACTGCAAAGAAAATCGTTAACTTTCGACGAAAATAACGAGCGAGGTAAATGCCGGTGAACACGGTAAATTAAGGGTGTATTAGCCTCCAAAGCGTTTTAGGATTGAAGAG
>JAODLC010000050.1:5078375-5098990 GCA_026781145.1 Hippopotamyrus pictus
ACTAACCACACCCCTCACACTGGCCCTGTCCCACAGCTGGCCCCACCCCTCATGCTGGCCCCGCCCCCGGGGACCACCCTCTCAGAACCCTGGTGCTTATTGCCTCTCCTCACCCATCTCTCTGTTGCAGCCACTACCTCACGCTCCCTCCTCGGTCCAGGCACAGACAGCCTGTCTATCATCATCCGCAGGACCCCAGGTAGATGTCGCCCTGCAGTCAGTGTAAGAGTGCTTGTCTGTGGCCCCCACCCCCCCAGGCCCGTTCGAGGTCTCACACCAACCGGCCCCGCCCCTCTTGCGACTGCACTCAATGGCATTGACGCCTCCAAACCTGCGGCATGAGGGCAATTTGAACTTTTTGGGCTTTTCTTGAGAGGGGGGCCCAGAATGCTTTTATAAGCCCCCCTACTTTAATGAGTATGGCAAATAAACCGTCCAGCATAAAGCCATACTCAAGCCTAACTACACAGCATGTAGTTCTCCAATCAAATCACACGCTTTCCATTCCCATGAACATCACCTGGGCTGTGGCTACAACCCCACCCCATCCATCTTTAACTCCAGCCTGAGCCCCCCAGTCTGCTGTCATTGCCATTGACATCCCAGTCCAATCGTCTGCTTTCTGGAAGTATTTGATTCTCTGCCGGAGGACAAATAACCACCAGAGTTTCTAACACACTTGTCTTTGTGTTCTCTGTGTCCCTCGGGGACCAGGTAAGGGGTGTGCGTGGTTTGCTTCTGTGATTTTGTGCTCCCTCGAACTGCGAGGGCTTGTGGAACATTTATTGCATCGTGTCTAAGGTCTCGACGCCACACCACTGCATGATTGGTGTCAAAAAGCCGTTAGTCGCCGTGGCTGCTGTGTCCTCTCCTCGTTGTTTTCCAAAACAGAAGAAGCTGGTGATCCTCGAATGTGTTACGGAAGGTTCCGCCTCGCCCCGCAGTTTCAGGGTGCTGGTGCTTTGGCTCTATTAGGCCTCTTACCCTTCTGTGTGTCCTTTGTATCCCCTGTTTTAAGCTGCTCTGACTTTTCTATCTCGGGGGAGGAGAGTAATGATTCTGCGTCCCCTGAGTGTCCAGTGCCGGGTCCGTCACCTGTCACACTTTCATGCATATCATTCATTTCTCCATTAAAAACTGACCAGATCTGAAATCTTTCTGGCAGCAACAGCAGCGGTGATATCATGTACCCCATCTATCGAGAGGATGCGGTCAGGTTACTGCGTTCCGCTAGGATGTCCCGCACCTATTCGGATGGGGCGTACAGTGACCTGCAGAGGTAGCAGTCCGGCCCGGCTGTTGCGGCACTCTGCTCTGAATCGTGCTGCTTTGTAGATCATCTAACATGGCTGGTGATGCAGTGTGACGTCTCCTACTTGCTGTGTAACATCAGGTGTCAGCACCAGGTGTGCTTACCAATCTCCCATCTGGGCAATACAGACTTTAGTCTGTGGGTCACTTTGGTGTTGGTTTAGTGGATTGCAAGTCTTCCCTCCCATACACTGTGTGACCTACCAGTTTCCACCCTGTCCCACTCAGCCGCTCTTTGACCAGTCAGGGGTGAGTTTCCTGAAGCCTTCTTAACGTTACGTCATTCGTAAGTTCCGCCTTTTAACGCAGAACTTGCGAACCACGTCGCGTTAAGAAGGCTTCCAGAACCTCCCCCCAGATCCCTATGCCACTGCAGGCCTTCAGGACTCATGGCAACCGGGGAGCTTTGGTTACTGGAGATAAATTCTGCTGATACCTGTTGAAAAGAGCAAGCCATGTGTCTTTGTGCCAAGGGACAGTAACAGGCATTGTAGGTGCTATGAAGCTGCTTGCATCCTGATTTTCAGCTCTGCAGGTTAAGGCTGGATTAGGAGTGAAGTAGAGTTCTGCTGGGAGTAGTATTGGATAGTATTTAGTAATGGGTAGCATTTAGGGTTTTACTTAGAGGTATAGATGACGGCAGCAGTGTCACAGGATGGCTAAGATTGGGCTTTCTGTCCCTTCATCAGGAGGATTATACGAGAGAGAAGATCTTCTGTTGTCTACAATGACGTGTATGATCCTCCTGAAAGGTACCTCATCCCAAGGAAACCTTCTTTAGAGGGTAGATTTTAGTGTAGTCTGCAGATACTGATTTAGATTAGCTGGAACCATCGTTGGGATTCTGGGCCAGGAAGGTAGGTGTGTAAATTCTGGACAACGAACAGCATCTCCATGGTGGTGAATTTAAGATGCCTGTGTGGTCTGCTGTACTCTGTGGTCTGTACAGTAGCATTAAATTTTTTGTGATTAGTTTCATCATGGAGAGAAGTTCCATGCACCCATTTCCTCCTGTGATGTTCCTCTCTCTCTCTAAAGGTATCTCAATGGCCCCAACCCTGTCCCAAATGGGACATGCGAGGACTCCAGGTGAGCAGTAGTGCGGTTTGGTGCCAGTGGCCACGTGCTTCTCTTAGAGCAGGGGTCCCCAACTCCAGTCCTGGAGGGCCGGAGCCCTGTGTAGCTTAGTTCTTTCCCTGTTCCACCATAAATGATTCAGCTCAAGAACTGTGTGGTAATTAGCACAAGGAGTTAAATCAGGTGTATTAAATGAGGGAAAACCCAAAAATGTGCAGGGCTCCGGCCCTCCAGGACTAGAGTTTGACACCTGTGTCTTAGAGGATGCAGCTTGAGCATGGATTAGATCAGGGGTGGCCAATCTTATCCGCAAAGGGCCGCTGTGTGTGCGGGTTTTTGCTGCAGCTCCCTAATTATATTACTAATTAGAGGACTGATTGGCTGAGGAGTCCTCACACCTGGATTTGAACAGCTGACCTAAAGGTTACCCCAAAGACCTGCATACACACTGGCTCTTTGTGGCTTGGCCACCGCTGGATTAGAGGCTTACCTTAGGTGCTCTGTACTCTCAGTTAGAAGGTGTGTGAAGCATAGACCTTATGTCCACCTTGTTGGAATTAACATGGGTTATATAAAGGTTCAGGATTTTACTTGTGTTACGGTGGGGAATGGTGAAGGAACAAAGGAAGATCCACATAGTGGCTGAAACAAGGGACTTTATTCTACCTCAAAAAAACAAGAAACAAAAGGAACCACGGGGGTCTAATACAAAGCAGGTAATTGACAAAAATGAAGGCAAGGAACAATCATAGTGACAACAGCTGCAAGAACAATGACCAATTGAAGAGCAAAGGCAAGGACAAGGACAGGCACATATATACACAGGCAACGAGGGCATGGCGAGGGACAGGTGTGGGCCAATTACAAGCAAATAAACACTAAAGACTAGGGGCAATTAGAAGCAGGTGTGGGTCAATTCACAAATCACAAAAGACTCAAACGCTAAGAAAGGGCCGAACAGTGACACCTGCTGGCAGGCATGGAAATGACAGGGAAGGGTCCTGACAATTCGTCACATGCACAGTTATACTGGTATAACTGGCAGGTAAATGGCAAACTAGCTCTCCCTGAGACTTCGCAAAGAAGAATAAAATAAATTAAAAAAAAAAACGTTAATGTTAAAAGGGGGGGTATTAAGCTAAAAAAAAGAGCTAAACAGCAGCTTATCAATTTCTTACCCAGAGGACACTCTGATGATGAATGGCGGACTCAGTGATCTGCATTTAGCACAGGAAGCAACCATGAAATGCTGTGAACAGGCCTCTAAATGCCAGGCTTCGTTTGTTTAGCAGGAAGTGCCCCCGCATAGAGATACAGCCGTCCACGGACACAGAGAGGTACGCGACGATGAGCGGCCCTCTCCTAGCTCTGCCTGATGGTAGACGTAGTGTCACATGGAGTTAGTGTGGGCTGCAAGATGGTCCAATGAACCTACACAGCAGTATGACTCTGCAGTCACTGTGCTAATTACTCCTGCTTGTAGAGAGTATTGGATTAATGGTAACACTTTCAGGCGGCACAAATACTTAGTAGTTACTCAGTTACTACTGAAGTACCAATCATGAACAAATATAGTAGCTACTTGAGATAAAAGATGCATCATGATTCATTAATGATTAATGATGATCAGTATTTCACTTGTGTAATTCATTCCTTCAGTAGTTCACAGATGTTTATACTGTTAACAGATAGTAACAAATATAGTAATATCTTTATAAAAAAATATGCCACGATTCATTAATGATGAATTAACATGAGATCACTATGTAACTAAGACTTGATTTGTTTTTAATTAATACATAAGTTAGAACATAGTACTGCGTTATTTGTGCTCCCTCAAGTGAAGTTTCATCGAATTAACAAACAACCTCAGTCACTTAGACAAACAAATACTTACTCTTCAGTAGGTCGTCAAGCAGTAGAGCCATGTTAGCTGCCGGCTGTGTCACTGTAAAAAAACGTTGTTTTTTTCTGAATCTTGCATTTTTATTCTTCAAAGAGAGGACCAAATGCATGCATTTCCATCTACACCAGTGTCCCTGGAGGAGGAGAAGAGGTAATCAGTCAACACTCAGTAGGGTAGACCATGGGTAGGCATCTCTGATCCTGGAGGGCCCGGTTTCCAACAGGTTTTCTATCCTACCTGATGAGTTACTATCTGTCTGAGGTCAGGTGAGGTCCATCAGAGAGCAGGTAGGATGCAAAACCTGCTGGATACCAGCACTCCAGGATCAGGGTTGCCTATCCCTGGAGTAGACTATGTTGTGTAGTTCTCTAGTCAGAAGGGATCCTTTAATACATTATTGTTCTCCTGGTGCTTAGTAGTATTTTTGCTAAACATGATGAAATTCTATCTATAATCTATATCTACATTAGACAGTAAAAAAAACCTAGAAGGACCTTGTGTAGGAGCACATCAACCCTTCCCCTTTCTGCTAGTACAAGTATAGCTTTGTTAGTGTGACCACTGGAAGGGCACTGGATGGGCACTGGATAGCCACTGAGGGGTTCTCTGTCACTGCACTGGTGCCAGTGCTGATCAACCCACAGGAGGCCGCCTAGAGTACCATCTTCTGAGGGGTCGCTGACTTAGCCAGATGATTTCACTGTATCTTGGATGGGATGGTGGTCCTTGAAGCTGTGGGGGCCATCGATGGTGAAGCTTGCTGGGGAGGGGTGAGGTCTGGGTGATGAGGCTTGCCTAAGGCTGCACGTGGTCTTGGATCGGCAATGCCTGTCAGTGCTGCATCTTTACTGATCTTTGAATAGTAAAATGGCCAACAAACACATAATCCACAAAAGTATGGAGACTCCATGCTGCTCCATGATCATTCAGTCATGAATCATCGTATGCTTTTCTCCTCCCTTCCGTCGCATGGCATTCTGGGACAGGAATGTCACAACAGAAACATCTCAGCTGCTATAAGATTCTGTACAGTGGCCATCTAGCACAACTAACATGGAATTTAACTGCTTCCTGTTTGCGGAGAAAAGCTCTTTTTATCCTACAAATGTGCATTTCTTATTTCTTCTGCTAATCTGGTTGTTGTGAATCCAGAACAGCGCCACCCTGTGGACCAGTGCCATATTTTATCTTTCATGCTCACAGATCCGTAGGGCTCCTGGGTCTCTGACAGACCCATCCAAAGCCTGGACATCTCCATGTGCCAAAGCATGCTTCCTGTTTTGCTGGTCTTCCTCCGGTGTACTGAATGAATCCCCTGATGGCAGACTGTTCTGGAGATGCGTCGCAGTGACACCCCGCCCTGCAGAGTTATGGATGGACTGATCCCAACTCTGTGTTGCACAGTTTAACCAGTATATTCTCTCCTCTACAGGGACATTTCGCCTCTCCTGTGACCGTACGAGTTGCAGGTGCCTTCATGTGTACCATAATCCTAGCTAATGTCCCCCTTACCCACAATCCCCTGCTCCCGAGTCCACTTCCTGCTGCCGGGTGGCCATGCTGAGTGGCTTCTCTGACTAACATTGCAGGACGTACCGAGCGCTGGACAGGCATGAGTATCACAGGTCCAGGTCCGCGGACCAGAGGCCCACGCTGGAGCGGCCCGCCCCCCGCTCGCGGTCCACCGAGCGCTCCGACTCGAGCTTCATGAGGTCCATGCCATCCTTACCGTCCGGAAGATCCGCCCCTCCCTCACCTGCTTTACTGAGGTGACCCATCAGTCCAGCCTCATCCCCTTCTCCAGAGCTCCTCACTCACCTTGCAAATTTCTTCCCGGGGTGGGAGGGGGGCGGCGTACCTTGGGTTCCATCTGTAGACGAGGGAGTGGATATTAACTGACTTTTGTTTTAGACACACTACTTATATTCTGCTGGGATATAATGGTGTGACACCGCCTGCCATTGTTTTCCTTTACTAACACGGTTGGTTTGATGGTCTAACAGCATCCCCCTTTTGTTCTTTTCCCGTCTGTTGATTTGCACTGTTGTCCTTCATCTGCAGCTTTTCTGGTGTCTAATCTGTGCTATGCCATTGAGACCGCGGTGGCCGCTGACCCCCCCTCCCCATCACGCCCCCCCCCCATATCCTTTGCAGTGATTTACGTGTCATGGGGTGGGGGCGGCGGCGGTGAAGCGTGGCCGCTGTGTTTGAAAGCGGCGGGTGGCACTCCGACCTCGGTCGGTGCCGGGCTTGGAGTGCGTCAGCAAATCTGCGAGATAAAAGCAGCTTCATCGCGCTGAAAGTGCTGTGAAGGGCCAGTGTGTTGTACCTTCATGGTTTTCTTCATTTCTCCATAAACATCCATTGTTCACCAGCTACATACGCTCACGTCTATAAGCTCACGGTGTGGAGTATCCCTGTGGTGTGTGTGGATACGTGACCGTGCCGCGTGTGCATGCCGACGTGCCCTGCTGCCCCGCCTGGTCTCTATCAGGGCGCTTCTGTACACTGGCTGTTTCAATGCGGATCTTAGAGCAAAGAGAGACGGGAATGTTCTGTGCTGTTCCTCTGACAACCACGCGCCTGTCGTGGCTGTTTTTGTGGGAGATTTTCCCAGAATGCCCCGGCAGCCCAGGGCTCTTGGAGAGTCAGGATTGGCACCCTGAGCCCCCGCTGCCCCGGTTTGTCAGAACCTGCCTCTGCCTTCCCCACGTCACCAACGTTAACTGTTCTGTGTCCCGCAGGGCTCAGCCTCGAGGTGGGGGGGTCCAAATCAGCCCCAGTGGCACCCCCATGTCCACGCGGAGAGGACGGCAGCTGCCACAGCTCCCGTGCAAGGGCACGCTGGAGAGAAGTGAGTTGCATGTCCGTCTTTGTGCACTGACGAGGTGGAGATGTGGAGATGTTTGCTCATGGTGGAATGAGGGTCAGCATCCTGCACTCGGAGTCTGCAAAGAGCGGGTCCAGGGTTATCGAATACTGCCAGAGTCCCAAGTCTCATACTCAGTACTGTGGTTACTGTAACTGATGGTCTTTTATGGCAGAAAGACAAGTGATAGTTTAAGGTTAATGCAGATGCATCACGAGCTTGGGGGCTAAAGCCCAGAATGAATCTGAATGAGCCCCGAATGTTACTTTTAGCTCAGATGTTCTCAGTTTGAGAACCCAAAGGCTAACTGTTGTAAGCCTTGGATGCTTTAAGACCCTAGCAACAGGCATGGGTCATTGTAGAACACGGTTGGAAAATTGTTCTATGTAAAGGTGCTGAGACCAGTTCCTGTTAGTCTGTCTGCTGTGAGCCTTGGACACAATGACATAGATCATACCTCTGTCAAGCCTGGTTGATTTCCTTTTACACTGAGTAGACATGTGTATGTAAAGAGCCTCCCCATTTGGACTATTACACACTTATTAGGTGTTGCGATCCGATCATTAACTTTTTCATTTGACATTTCTGCTTTGGTTCCTTTTTCATTCTTTCCCAGAAGATGGAGAAGAAGCACTAGAGCCCTGTGAAGGTTTGTAGCCGACGGTCGGGGTTTTAGACTTGCTGAGGCACCTGGATCGAGCCTCCATCTCCCTCGCTCTGTAGTGCACCTCTTAGTCGTGCAGTTTTTCATCGCTCCTTTCCAAACGTCTTTCTCACTAGTCTGTGGAGTGTAATGGTGCTCTGGCATCTTCGTAGACGTTCCCTGAGTGAGTGTGAATCTGCAGTCTGCACACCTTTTGTTTGGCAGTCTGCTTTAGTTGCCTTATTATGTTCTATTTGGTTCTTCTATCTAATGTTTATCATTTTCTACATGTTTCAGCCTTGACTATAAAGCCTTTATGAGTTTGTGGGAAAGCCAAAATTGTGGTTTTGGGAAATAGCCAGCTTTTGTGGTATGTGAGCTAATAAGGATTAGGAATGAAATTTTTTATAGCATAGACGACCTTAAAGATGCCATCTTCAGTATGTGATGGCGTAGTGCTGTATTTCAGGAATGATTCCCTTGTTTTGATATTCTGGGGCTCTTTTAGAGGACAGGTAAACACTAAATTTGTGTGAAATAATGATTTTAGGAAGTTTATTATAGTTGTAATATGTTTCCAAGGGGCATCCAAGGAGTAAAACATCTCAAGCCCTGTTACTTTGGAGCCAGTATTTCCATCCCTGGTTCATAGAGTCCTCTGTATCAGTCCACTCTTCCATTGTCTTGCACTGTCTAACCTGTCTGCTCTTATCTGTCCTGTCTCTGTGTCCATTCTCTGCCTCATTGCCCTCATGCACAGTGGAGCCAGTGGTGGAGGTTGTGGGCCCCAAACCGCTCTTACGACAGGCATCTCATCCAGGTGTGCTCTGTGAAATACCCCATCCCCCCACAACAGCCCCAGATCACCCAGCCACTCTGCTGGAAATCCCAAACTCACTGTTGGTACTGAATAGACTGATCTCAGACCAGTCTCCAGGCCACATTGGCAAAGTCCAGGTTTTCATTGAGAACCTGCTCCTTGTTTCCCTTTCTGCCCCAGTCTCTTACAATGCCCATAGGTAGTAAATTTCATATTAGTGAAATTATGTTTAATTTCTGATTATTAGGAAAAACACAGTAGTAAGGTACATCTACCTAAATCATTGTCAGAGAATCTTAAAAATTTGATGACTTGTGACTTGACTCGGCAAAACCGATGGAAAGACTTGAACTCGACTTGGGCTTGAGAGCAGGTGACTCGAGACTTGAACCCAACTTGGACCCTATGACTCGAGAAGACTTGAGGTTATAGTTTCCCCTCTGGCTGACATAATGTTAATTTTATAATTTCAGTGTATATTAATTCTCTGCTGTCTCCATTTTCATTTGGCTGAATGCAAGTTTTAGTCACTAAAGGTAATAAAAAACTGACATAGGTAGGAACTCAAGTTGGGTGACTCAGAATTCGACTTGGACTCGATTCACAAATTTGACTAGTGACTTGTGACTCGACAGCAAAAATGATGGAAAGACTTGGACTCAACTTGGACTTGAGGACACATGACTTGAGACTTGCAATGTTTTCACTCAAGTCTTGACTTAGACTCGCCAAGGAGTGACTCGTTCCCATCCCTGCCACTGAATGCAAAGAATGAGTATAGAGTACTGTGGATCTATTCCCGAAAAGTCAGACATCTCTAGCCCTGTCACTTTGGAGCCAGTATTTTCATCCCTGGTCTAGAGAGTCCTCTGCCTCAATCCACTCTTCCATTATCCTGTTCTGTCTAACCTGTCTGCTCTTATATGTCCTGTCTCTGTGTCCATTCTCTGCCTCATTGCCCTCATGCACAGTGGAGCCAGTGGTGGAGGTTGTGGGCCCCAAACCGCTCTCACGACAGGCATCTCATCCAGGTGTGCTCTGTGAAATACCCCATCCCCTCACAACAGCCCCAGACAACTTGGCCATGCCAAACTTTGTTGTTGGTCTTGGATAGACTGATATCAGACCAGGTTTTAGGTTTGCTGGTGTTACAGCAAGATGCGATTTTCTGGTGGATTATGGTACACCTGTTTCCTTTTAAGTTTTATATCAATGCTTTGTTGTTTTTGTAACTTGTGGATGTTTAATAAGCCACTATTTATGTGAGGAATAATCTGTTGAATCATGACTTCTGATGATTTAGATCAATGTTTCCCAACCCAGTCCTCGGGGAACCCCGAACAATCCACGTTTTTGCTCCCTCCCAGCTCCCAGCCAATCAGGAACACCGAATACCTGGTACAGGTGTACTGGGAGCTGAGAGAAAGCAAAAACGTGGACTGTCCGGGGTTCCCCGAGGACTGGGTTGGGAAACCCAGATTTAGATCATAAATTGGGAAAGTTTCCTGTAGCAATTCTACACCTGGCATTTAAGCTGTACCTTTTAGGTACAGCTGACGTTCCACCGCGGCCACATCCTGCTGTGGAACCTTTAGAAAGAGTGATAAAGTGAAGTTCTTGCATTTGGATTGTTAACCCAGAGGAATAGACCTTGTGGAAGCATCTTCATGAGAGAAATTGCTTTTATTTAACTATCAAGTGTTTTTGAGTTAATTTGGGATGTAAGGATTAGCTAAACAGACATGCATATGTGGGTACGTGTGTGCTGTGTGAACAGGTGCGCATTTATTCATTAGCCGTGCGATTGTTTGCCTGTGTACCCATCCATCCAGTAACATCTCGTCATTTCACTGATCCCAACGGCCCCAAAGACACTGTGGAGACGCCTCAGGCTCCCCCCGTTAATGGCAGAAAAGGCAAGTGAGCAAACTTACTGTAGGAGCCCCCAGTGTGCGTTAGCATTAGCATCTGCTGCCGAAGAGTAAGGGTGTGAAGTGCACACTCGGGACCCCGTGTGTGCATTGGCGTGCGCTGCTGAAGAGTGACGGTGTGAGGTGCAAACTCGTGACCCCACGTGTGCGTTAGCGTGTCTTGCTGTGGATGGTGTGAAATGTAGACATGTGACCCTGTGTGGATCATTAGCATGTGCTTGAGTGGGGCGACGGTTTGAAGTAAATATTCAGCTGTTGACCTGCAGATGGTGCAAGAGCTGTTTGCATGAAAACTGCACAAGGAATGAAACCTCTTACAGATCTGACTGAAGAATCAGCCATCAGTCTGTTAGCTGTCTACTGACTACTGGCCTGTTAGCTTTATTTTCTATATCAGTATTTATACATTAGATCAACATTATTGCATTTCTTACTGTTTTGCTTCAGTAGTGCAGTCATACTGGCCCTAAATAATTTGCCATATAGAAAGTTGTGAGAAGCTTGATTTAAAAATATTAATTGAAAGTTGCACAATGAGACCGTCATGTCGCAGTTGCAGATTATCTGGGAGTGCTTTTTTAATGCACACTTTAAAATGCGACCTTCGTATTGCAGTGTTACTCGGTACCTCAGTATGCTGCTTGTGTGTGTGTCGCCGCTGCAACGTTTCACCCACTTTTCCCTCTGGTTTGCACTAGAAGTCACCTGGGAGGACCAGCAGAAAAAAGTGAACGGTAGGCTACCCTGGCAGGGGGGCAGCCAAGCCCAGCTCCCTTCGGGCCTGGGGCAGCCCCTCTGACCTGCTGTGTGCCGCCCCCCCCGAGCGTCCCCCTTCAGCTGTCCTCCCCCGTTCTGCTCACATGCCGACCTCCTTCCTCAGAATTGATCCTCCTCCTAATCCTTTCTTCTTTTGCATTGCTGGGCTCCCTGTCACGCCCTTCTGATTACGCCTCCGCCGGTTTTATGGCATTACTGCAGTCGCTTCAGCGCTGCCCTTAATGGCCTGTTCATTAAAACATGACCCAACTGTATCATGTTACAGGACGGTCGTTTCAGTCTGATATTCACTTAACATGCCAGCAATCCTACGAGGAACTAGCATGAAACTCTTCTAATTAAAGTGGTTTATGCAAATGAACAACCACGACATTGCGAAGGTGAATTTCAGTCCCAGCCAAACCTCTCTGCAGGTGTATGTTAGACCTGCCGTCTGCCTGTAGGGGGCAGATTAGACGCTCACCTGGGGGTGTCTTTGCAACTGATATCAGAGCTGCTTCGGGGTCCTAATGCAGCAGAGTGAGGGCTACATGACTGGTATCAGGCACAGGGAAAGCCTGAATTTATACATCGCGCTGGGTCAGGCGCTGTCGATCTCTACTTTAAAAGCAGGGCTTTTCTGCTGCAACGACCCTCTTACAGAAACAGTCTGTCCTGGCCACAGCACTCTGCCTAACTGGGCATGCTGTGTTATTAAAGTGAGATGTAAACTCCCAGTGGCATTATGGACTCACAAATGGGGAGGCGGTTTAATTAGAGGAGCGTGTGGGGAATGGATTAGCGCAAGTGAGAAGTAGCACAGGGAGGCGGCCAGAAAGAATCGGCGTGGAAAACTGGGTGTGCGGTCACTGGCTTTTTTGTCGGTTTGTTCTAGGGCATGAACATATTTCATGGTTTTGTGGTAAACAGGTTGTTTGTCCGGTTCACTGTTTTGCATTTTCACAGAAACTAGTAGCAGTTCTCCTCTTAGACCACCGGGTGTCCCCCTTCAGTTGCACTCTGATGTAGTTGTGTGCTGCCTTGCCCATATCCTCATATTCCTCTGTCCTGTGCCATCGCTTCAGCAACATAGCAGGCAACTTAGTGGACAGACATTTATTCACTTCACAGCTCACGAAATGGATTCATTGATATCTAATGAAAACTCTAATGAATTCCTGCCCTGTGTGTCCTGTTGATGCTGCCTTCAGGACACACTCAGACGTAATACAATACTGAATTCTGGATTCAGTTCCCCCGTTTAGAATGAAATTAAATTTAATGGTTCACTTTCTTTAAAGTATGAACTATATTTTAAACTTGCGCAGCTTCACAGAAGATATCACTATCTTGAACATTAGGAATTTCAGTTAATTACACAGGGAGAGGCAGTGGCTGACCAACTGACCATTGTGATTTCTTGGTTTTCATTAAATAATTAGGAAAACATGTGAAGGTAAAACCAGAGGAGAAACTCATGTAATGGTCCATCAAACAATTCTGAAAATTGCCTAGATCAATGTTTGTTTTTTGTTTTGTTTTCATTCAGCGTGGGTATAGGTCAGAATAGGACAGGAACTGATGGGTGTAGACCAGGAGTGGATAGGAACTGATAGGTGTAGGTCAGAATAGGACAGGAACTGATTGGTGTAGTCCAGGAGAGGACAGGAACTGATGGGTGTAGACCAGGACAGGATAGGAACTTATGAGGGTAGCTGGCGTTCCATGCTGTTCATGAACTTTTTGGTTTTTCATTGCTGTGTTTTGATTTTTTTTCTCACTTTTCCTTCTCCATCATAAAAAAAAAACAAGTAGAGAGAGAGGAGGTGGAGCCAGAGAATGGAGATGCAGGTAGGCCCTCCTGAGTCCCCCGGTAGTGAGTAGAGCAAGGTGGCGGGATGATAATAAGCCCCCAGTATGATGCTCTGTCTCTGGCAGGTTGACACGGCCTGCAGGGCGGGACCCAGTACAGTGTAGGTCTGGAGCTGGGCCTGGGGGAGCTCAAGGTAGCACAGCCGAGCTGATTAACCGACCCAATTTAGAACAGTAAACACGTCCAGCTGTGTCAATGTTTGCAAACCGCAACTCGCTTCGGATAAAAATATCATCTAAGCAACTAAATGTACACAGGCGTTTTGTAAATTCCCCCGCAATCATTAAAATGTAGTAAAATGAGGCTAAATGCAAAATACCAGAGAGCAGCCTCTTATGAAAAGGATTCTGTGTTTCTCTGTGGTTTTGGGGATTGATACACAACACGTGAAATGTCTTGGCGAGAGGCTGAAATGAACAGGGATAGTAGATTTTTTTGTGTGGTACAAACCGGGGTTGAGGCCATTCTGGAATGCATTCATCCAAATCAGGAAATGGAAAAGGAGTTGGAATTTAAATCTCCCTGAAATTTGTATTAAATTCCAACTCGATTCCCCACAGTTTTTTTTTTTCCAATCCCAACTCCAGTTCCATTTCCTGATTTGGATTGGAATTGATAAGTGCATTCCGGAATGGCCCCGAACCTAGGACAAACAAACACAGCTTCATATTAGCCAGAAAAATTGGTGTACGGGTACAGTTAGCTTGCTATGATAATATGGACCTCTTTGCTGGTAAACAGCGTAAGCCATAATTTGTGGCCCAATGTGATGAATGTCCATAAAGAGGTGGTCATTGCTCTTTTGCTAGCATTTCCTGTCTGTAATTCTGGTGTCGGTGATGTTCTTAGGACAGCTAGACATCTTTCTAGACCTGGACATTAACTAGCCCTTAGTTCTAGTCAGGGTCACAGGGTACTTTCATATCAAAAGTTGTTACTTTGGCAAAAGCACACAGAGTCCCTTTGTAACAGTGCGGGTGGGTTAAGTGTGTCGGCTGCTTAACTTTGCATTGGTCTAAAACATAAAAGAAAAGAAATTATTTCTGAGTTTCCTGTGGGGATGTCTTCTGTCCCCATTTTTGCAACAGTTTTGTGAAACGATCCTTCTTGGTGACTAAAAATTGCCGAAGCAGAAAGATACAGAGTAGCTGCTGAACCCTGCTGATCTGATGCATGATTTCTCAATACCTTCACTCTGGAAAAGCTCTCAGCTCTGAGAGCTGGACCCACGCTCAGCTCATGTCTGGGTGGACTCTTGGGTTTCTCTGTGTATTATGTTTCTAACCTTATAGAATCACCAGTGGCTTACGCTGACCTGTGTTGACCTGTGTGCTGTGGTGTCACAGGTCAGAGTTCAAATACTGACCATAGAGCTGTAATGCCTGTCAATCCAGGCCAGGGGGAGATCTCCAGAGTCTGGAGGTTGTTTCTCTTACCATTCGGGCAGCGTGTTTCATACCCTCAACCTCGAGTGAGGTCAGATCTAAGTAGCAGATTCAGTTTGAGGGACTCGGTAGAATGAAGGCCAGCTTTGGCTCCCCCCTCGGGGGTCCGAGCACTCCGTCCCGACGTCGGTGGCCCTGCGGGCACTTTGTCACCATCCTCCTGCTTCTGACCCCCTCAGGTGCCATGGACGTGGAGGAGCGTGCTCGGCAGATGAAGATGAACAAGTACAAACAGGTTGCCGGTTCTGATTCACGGCTGGAGCAGGCAAGTCGGGCCCCCCCCACCTTGTATAAGGGACCATTAAACCTTGTGCGTTACGCATTGGCACTGCGCATCGCTGGATGGGGCCAGTGAGAGCAGGCCTTTGTTGGCACACAGGCAGACTGGGAAATTGCAGTGTTTCACCCTCTAAGGATTCGGTAGCCTCCCTGCCTCTTGGGGGCGCTCTCACACTGGACTTTCATTATCTACACTAAGCGTTGCACCACCACTTAATATCGTATTACATAGAAGTTAACTGCATTTTAAGAATAATGTGGGCACTGTGTGAACTGATGTCACGTACGTGTTTGTTTAATTAAACTGTTTAATTGGAGGGGCTACTTTTCTCTCAGCTCTTTATTGTTTTCTTCCCAGTAATATCATTATTTGTACTGTACTATAGGGACCCATCAGCCAAAGATGAATTTTTAAAGGTCTTGCCCTTGAGATCCACACTGGAAATCCCGAATTGAAACGTATATTATCTAGCTGATGCATCCCTCTAAAGCGAATTAAGCAAAAGCATACTCTGAGCTTCAAATTTTAAAAACTTGTTAATCAGTTGCTGCGAAAAAATGAGTACTTCAGTGCTGCGTATTAAAGTGCCGTGTATCTCGCAGAGGGCCGGACGCGATGCTCACCGGGGCTCGGACAACCTCTCCGCCAAGTCGTCGGACAGCGATGTGAGCGACGCGTCCGCCCTCTCGAGGACCAGCAGCGCTTCTCGCTTCAGCAGCGCCAGCTACATGTCCGTCCAGTCCGAGCGACCTCGGGGCAACCGCAAGATCAGGTGGGCCCCCGCATGCAGAGCTGCCACGCTAGTCACGGGCAAACCAGCAAACGAGGGCCGGGTCAGACCTCGTCGCTGAGAAAGTGTTCGAACTGGGCCTTGTCATTTCTCATGTCCCCAGAGAAGTTCAAGTTTGGCTCTGCTAAAACAACAAATGAAGTATCAGTTTAACGAGCCCTAGTGGTTTGCCTGGGACTGGTACCAGACTGCTGCTTGTGAGCGTTATTTACAATGACACCTTCTCTCCTAGCATTTCAGCAGGTCTGTGGAGCTTGTGGAGATGTATATCTCCTCAGTTGCATCCCAGTTTTGCATGTTTGTTGCAATGTCACTTTTGTTTGTGGAAGATCATTCCATTCCTCCGTCGAGATGCTGTCTGTCTGTCTGTCTGTGATCCCGTTTCTTTCTCTATCTTGCATGCCTCTCATTCACACACCCGTGTGTCTGCAGTCGATCCCAAGCCCTGCAGGACAAAAGCCAGTCGAAAGATGGAGATGAGGGTTTGGCCGAGGTGGTCGAGGAGGAAGGCGACAGGACCGATAAAGACAAGGGTGGCAATGGGGCAGAGGCAGGGGAGGGGGGGCAGGTGGAGCCTCAAGACGAGGAGGGTGAAGAAGGGCTTTTACAGAGGAGGTTCTCAGAGAATGACGTCAGGTAAAATCCAGCCCATACCTCCCCAGAACCCTCCCTGAGCACATGTACACTGTGCCCTCATTTACTGAAGTCCTCACTTAGGAGCAGGGAGCCAGCAAAATGCAATATGCAGTTTGGTTTGCACCATATTTAGTGTGCAGAATGACATTCAGGTCTGCATACTATACATGTAGTATGGATGATATAAAACCAGTGCAGGGGCAGGAATCTGAAATGGTGCATCAGACAATAAAAAATATATACTGAAGGTCTCATGTTTCCAGAGTCCCATAAATGCAACATAAAGGGCATGATGTGGCAGTGAGTTTCCAACT
Source organism: Hippopotamyrus pictus (assembly GCA_026781145.1). Classification (NCBI taxonomy): domain Eukaryota; kingdom Metazoa; phylum Chordata; class Actinopteri; order Osteoglossiformes; family Mormyridae; genus Hippopotamyrus; species Hippopotamyrus pictus. The sequence goes on from JAODLC010000050.1 coordinate 5,095,027, forward strand.
CGAATCCTTGCTGCATTTCCTCATTTTTGGCAAAAACTGTGACCGAAGGCCAGTTATGATTCATAAATTCTTCGCTCTGTCATTGGTGCATAGTTAGTCTTTATTCATGAAAACGATTGAGTTCAAATTGAAGTGTATCTTCTTAAAAATAATCCTTGACTTGTCATTGGACCCTGTAAATGAGTGATACTCAGATTTTGTGCCTTGCGAACAGAACAGTCCAATGTACCCTATCCTCCAAGCTGCCCTGCATAGTTCCTTACTCGCACGCTTCGCACTCCCTACTTGCATAAACTCGCCATCACCCATGCAACGCTGATGTGCAACGCTGATGTGCATCACTGCCTCACTCGTCAGCATGTCGGTGGTCTGAGATTTTCATGTCTGAGGGCACCTTATTTATTTTATCCATTTCATTAGGTACCCAACACCAAGCTAGTACTGGGTAGGGCCCACTTTATTAGGTGCACCTAGCTAATGCTGGATATGACTCCATTTTTGCAAGTGCTGAAAGTGTCAATGGGGACCCATGCTTGCAATTAACTGATTTGTGTTTGTCTTGATTTGTGGCCCGTTTTGAGAATCACGCTGTGTTCCCTCACGCCAACGGAGGACTGATCTTCTGTCTGGAGGTTGGCGTCAGTGCCCTGGGGAGTGTCTGAAGGCCACCGGCTGTCGTGAAGCGTTTTAGGTTAAGTGCAGTAATAGGAAATGAGGTGCATTGATCCATGAGGGAGGCCTGGGCATCTTTTCTGCCTGTGGTGTGGAAGTTGTCAAACTGCTCCGACACCAGCAAGTTTGGCTTTTCTCCTCAGTGAGAGATTCTTCACCCCTACAGCTCTCATGGACATGCTGCCTGTGAGGACAGTAGAAGATGATGCAGAAATGGCTCTTGCATTGATCTTCCTCAATTGCAACCCAATTAGTTGATTCTGGTAAACTTCCAGTGACTTCTAATGTGAACTTCGAAGTTTTTAACGGTTTCAGATGATTCTCTTTTTCTCGATGTCTGATTGTACTTTAGTGAATGCTGTCCGCTGGTTTGAGAGACAGAGACGTGTCCTCCTCATTGGAGATGGAAACCATGTTTCAAACATGCAATAGTCTTGTACTGTGGCTTGACTTGATGACTGCCTCTATGTGAGCTGAATTACTGAAGGGTTGTCTAGCTGCTGTGTAAGCAATGCACTCAGGTGTTTATTATGGTTTTCCTGGAAACGGACTGTTAACCTCATGGCTTTAACGCTTGCCAGTCTGATGTGCACCTGTTTCACTCACTATTATGATATTACTGATGGAGCCGCAAGATAGCGATGCCATAAAGAGGAATGTTTACCTTGCCCATTCAGAGTCAGATGAACTTTTCCTCACCGTTCAGTGTTGCTGAAGAACAGCACAATGGTTTTTAATTCCCCAGATAAGCACCTTTTGCTTGGGACTCGTACCTAGACATACATAACACTGCTCAGTCTTGCTTTTTTGTTTTCTTATCACTGTGGTTTGAGGCTAAAGACTCAGTTTTGACGAAGACCTTCTCAGCACTCTCTTTGGCCACGGTTACCAGCTCTTCTGCTTCAGCAGTGCTTCACAGAAAGCAGACTCACTGTCTTCTGCAGATCTTGGGTCCTGAGAACAAGGTCACAGTGACTGATGGAGGAAGTACCAGGATGAGAGCAAATCATACACATGCTAATATACCATACATAATAAAACCTTTAGCTTAAAAATGCCCTTTTCCCATGCTGTATATAGGGTGTTTAAATGTTGCACAACTTGACCTGAATAGTGGTTTGTAGGTGTCGAAGTGCTACCCTCATGCAAGCACAGCAATGCCAGAACGTCTAGACCTAGGTGCTTGGGTTAGCCATGCTAGCCAGGCAGAGCTCAGCCACACGGATGCCTGGTCTCCACTCTGTCTAGCAGGAAATCTTTCTCGCCAATTGTGCCCAGCAGGTTGGCTCGAGTCCACCGAGGTGCTTGGCAGCAGACTAGAAATCTTTCCACAGATTCTCAGTAGGACTGGATCAGTATTTTTACCATTCTTTCAAGGACATTTGGCTTGTTATTCCTAAAATCTTCCAGTGAAACCCTGCCCTTCAGATTGCTGGCCTGCAGAAACTCACATTTGATGGTGGGAGATTGATACACATACAATCCCTTATGTTGAGCTAGGAAATAAGTTTTCCTGCTGTGTTGGAGAATGAAACCCATAACCTTCTGGTACCATTCAGAAGTGCGGCCCACTGTTATGGTACCACTGGTTTACCTTGATGTCTCTCAGACACAACTCCTCATGATGGTTATCAGAGGGCTCAGTCTCTCCCCAGGTATTGGGAGTCCCATCTCCTGAAAAGCGTTGCCTGGCCCTTTAAGGGCAGCCATGCCTTTCCTGTCTGTTTTGTGTCGTGTACTTTCACTTAGGGTGAGTAGCATTCCAGTGTTTTGGGTTAGACCCAAGGCCTGCATGTGGAGCTTGCATGTTCTCCCTGTGTTTGTGTAAACATCTTGAGGATATGGAACGCTGGCATGCATTAGGTGCTGTGTGCTCTGTGTGGGGGCTGGCATCCTGTCCAGGGTGCAATTTCCCGTTAGATGACCCTGCACAGGAAAGGTGGATATGGATGTCTGTGTTTCTCAGCTGTGTTTCGCCCATATGAATGCGTTTTCTTGACAGCTGCGTCATCACCTCCCACCAATTTGGCATCTCTGCAGTAATGAGTGGGGTGTCAGAGTCACACCTGCCATCCTGAGCCCCCTAACAGGGACTTTATTTCTGTGCAAATGAATCAGTCAGCAGTCCTCCTTGTTAGAGGAGGTCTGTGACAGTAGAGGCCTTCAACTTAGAGGTGATCACAGCTACCTAACACTTTTTCTCCTGTGATTTAAAAATAATAAGTGGGACTTATTTTCACCCTGTCTGTCTCCTGGGCTTAAATTCTCATTAGAGTCCGTCTTAAAGGTATGATGTGGGTTTCTACTTTAGCTTCACGTCAGCTGGTTTCACTCCTAGCTGTATGTAAATACTGAGTAACTGGATGGTTTGGGGCCTTCTCCCTTCTTGCTATTGGGGTGCGGGGCGCTGGGCTGCTCAGTCATGGAGGTCCATGTTGAAAGGATGCACATTAGTCTGCATGCCCATAGAGTCTCACGGCCCCCCCTGCATCCCTGCATCCCTGCAACCCTGCACCGTGACCAGCCTATCCTGTAGTCCACGCTCCTTCAGCTGAAATCTCGTATCTTTCCTGCCCCTGTCCTCCCCCATCTGTCTCCATACCCCTGTCCTTCTCTTCCTCTGACCCCCCCCCTCCTTTATTTCTCCTTTATCCCGTCATTGCTGACAGTGACTTTGCATCCAAAATGAAAAACAGGCAGGCGGGTGCGTCCGGGGCCAACATGACGAAGAGCACCAGCATCGGTGGGGACATGTACCGCCTGGAGCGGCGTGACGGCAGCCAATCAGACACAGCCCTGGGCGGCGCGGACGAGGAGGAGAAGAAGAGACGCTCCAGCCTCGGTGCCAAAATCGGGGCGATGGTGGGCCTGTCGCGGAAGAGCCGCAGCACGTCGCAGCTCAGCCAAACAGGTAGGGGGGGGCGGCACCGCTTGAGCTCAGGGTGCACGTGTGGAACCGGAAACTAAAGGAGCTGGAGAACCCGAGACCGAAGGCGTTGGAGAACCCGGGACCAGTGGTGACGTGGAACGTGAAACCCGTCAGCGGTGTAGAACCTAAAACCAAAAGTCGGTGTGTGAACCTCAAAACAGCAGCGGTGGAGAATCTGAAACCACTGATGTGGTAGAAATAGAATGCAAAAGTGGTGTCGAACATGAGAACAACTGTGGGTTAGAACGTGAAACCAGCAGTGGAGGAAAAACCTCAGACCAGACTCAGGTTAGCTGAGCTGAATCTGTTTAGCCTTGAGCAAAGGAGACTAAGGGGGGACATGATCCAGGTATATAAGATTCT
>JAODLC010000050.1:5113963-5138102 GCA_026781145.1 Hippopotamyrus pictus
AATTGCCAGGGAATTGGGAGATAGCAAAAACATGGACCGGCTGGTGGTCCCCGGGGACTGGGTTGAGAAACCCTGCACTAAGCTGTAAAACATGTTAAAGTCCAGCTGAAGGGTCTGGCAGCCACAATGCCATTCAGTCAGCACCATTTCCACTGGGGAAACAATCATGTCCCCAATTATCACAGATGTGTATATAAAAATGATATAAAACATCCCGACTGATGGCAAATATCTGGACATTTATACACATTTATGTGTTCAGTAGGAAGGACGTAAAAATATGCTTGCCTGTCTTCTGCTGATGGGGTGAGTCGTTTGAGAGTGCTAGGAGACCACATCCATCACTCTGCTCTCCACCTGCTTCCTGTGCTGGGCTATTGTAACCATGGAGACCATGGCTCTCTGTCTCAGTAATGATCAGTTGCTTTAATGGGAGGCTGGCACTCTGGCTTCAGACCTCAAGGCTTTGGAGTTCAAATCCTGCCTCCGCTCTGTGTTGTGAGCTTGCTTGTTCAGCCTTTGTTTTCTAGGTTTCCTCCTGCAGTCCAAAGACATGCTGTTAGGTTAGTCAGAATTTATAAACTGCTTGCGGCATAAAAATTTTTGCATCTATGTGCCCAGCAATGGACTCCGTTCCCTGTTCTGTTCTCTGAGCTGCTTGGGATAGGCTCCAGGTCGAGACCCTGACCAGGAAAGGCTTTTGGAAGATGGATGAATGGATGTTTTAATAGACTCATTCACAAAGTCAGTGAAAAAGATACTGATGAATCTCTGGAAGCCTGGACTTGAGGCAGGACTTTACTTGGCAAGGTGGGCGAGGCCTCAGCAAAGAGGTAAAACACAATTGGTCTGTTCTCCGTGTTCAAAGCCTTATTGGTCGCCTATCTGCCGAGCCCTTTCTCCGCATATTAATGAAGTATAAAGATGTGCCCACGAAGCGGCCTTGACCTACCTGTGTCCGTGCTGCTGCGGACGAGCGGTGCAGCGTGCCTGTCCACGTGGTGCCCTCCACACACCTATCCTACAGCCGTGTGACCGGGACACAGAGCGAGCAGAGACACGTGTCCCTCGTGATACACCACGGCATGAGGGAGGGAGAGAGAGAATCCAGAAAAGGCCCAAAACAGAGTAGAATATGCTCTCGTGACGTTTTACTGCTAAAGGAAATAAATCATTGTGTGTGTGTGTCAGAATTATATATAAATACACACACACTTTGTTTATAGAGTTCATGAATAGGTTCAGGTGTTTCACGAGCGTAAAGGGAGTCTCTGGTACCTGTGAGCAAGCCCTGGCCGTACAGGTCAGTCCGCAGCACACCTGACATCCCACATAACATTTCATAAGCTCTTAATCCGATTAGTGCACCTTGCTGGATGTTTTCCTGGATGAGATCAAAATGTACCCATCATACAGACTGGATGTGACAAGTGCTGGTCCAAGTCCAGGTCCAAGTCGAAGGCTGCTGTCCGAAGCACTTGAGCTCAGAAAATACCATAGTGCAGGGAGTGTAAAACCCTGTTTCTTTACTGCCCCTCTATGGCCCAGCTACTCAACTGGAAGTTAAACGGACCATCTGTACCTCTGACGCAAGACAGTGCTTATTAAAAGTCAGGGGCAGAAACCTGCAATCTGATGCATTCCGTTCTTTACATGGCGGAGGAAGAGCTGGGGGGGGGGTGTGGCTGCTGTCCCAGAGTGACCCCCCCCCTGCCTCAGCGCACACTCTAAGCCCTGAATCCACACCACCACCGCTACAGTCCCTTCTTCCACCTCCAGAGGGCAAAAGCTTGCCTTCTCGGAAAGAAGGAACGGTGAGAATACGCAGCGTGAGGATAAGTCAGGGAAAAAAACAGGCAGACGCTGCGATGAGGAGGGTTATGCTCACAGTGACGCACGCGTTCGTCCGGCCTGATGACGTCACGCGCGAGTGAAGAAAGGCGCCGTGAGGCACACGGGCAGAGTACGTTTTATTATAGCTGTTTTTAGTGCAGTAAACAGTCACATATATATTTGTTCAATATATCACTTAACGAAAATGCACAAGACAATTTAACATGCTTCCCAAATAACAGCTACCAAAATGAAAACAAATAAATACGCACACAAATCATTTCCGTACCAAAACATCAAGGTTACCAAAGCTTTCAGTAACAAAACAATAAATACAACAAAGGTCAGTGAACGTCACACGTTGCGAGGGTTTCCCCAATTATCCCTCGGACCCCTTTCGCTGGCAACTCTCCAAACAATAACGGGGAAGAAATAAAAGTCATGAATCAACTGAATAAAGGTGAGAAATTGGGGGGATCTGCTTTCGTCTGACATTATCTGTGTGGCACGTTTCTCGGCCGGTCGATGACCGCTTAGTGACCGGGTGTGTGTGACCGCACGGGCAGTGGGCCCTCTGCAGGGGTGGGGGTATCTCAGGGCAGGAACGTACCGCCGTGCGATGTGTACCGTTCGCGTTAGGGACCGCTGGCTTTTTTTGTGAAGAACGCTGCACGCAAAATTTCAAAAGGCAGAAACCGTGATGCCTCCCTGACAGCGGGGGGGACACTGGGGGGTGACGGGGGTGCCCTAGCACAGCAGCAGCGCCTCATCATCGCTTGTCTCAGTCTTGGGGATGGCCTGCAGGCAGGCATCCGGGATACGTGCGGTGTGGACCATGCCACAGTGTTCGCAGGGCCCGTCACGACCGGGCGGCCTTACCCTCTGCATGCCAGCGGCAGCGGGGGGGACCGACGGGGCCCCTGGCTCCAGCAGCGGCCGGGAGCTCTCACTCAAGTCACTGTCAGAGGTGCCGTCCGACACGGGGATGAGCATCTCCACGTCGTCCTCCTCTTCGTGGCCGGCGCCAGCACCACCGCCGTGGTCCAGGTGGCGCAGTGGGCTGCGGTTCTGGCCACCGCCTCCGGAACGGCCCAAGGAGAAGCGGACCCAGCGCAAGCTGCGCGTGACCCGGCTCAGTGCACTGCTGAGCTGGCTCCTCCCAGGGACGCCAGAAGGGGGCTCTGCGGGCCCGCTCTCCACTGCAGCCTCCCCCGGGCCGGCCACCCTCGGGGGGTCAGCGGTGCCCGCCGACACAGACACGATGGCCTCCACAGCAGATACAGGTGGTGTCTTATGGGGCAGAGAAGCCACGAGGCCGCCCACGGCGCCGGGAGCATCCCGCCGCTCGCTCTCTGTGTCCGTGTCATCTGAGTCAAGGGGCAGCAGGCTCCGAAGGGGCCCGGTCCGCTCCGGCTCACGGGCCGAGCTCCCGGTGGCCTCCTCTGCGTCGGCCGACACCAATGCCAGAGAGCCGGAGCGTGGCGAGCGGGTGAAGTTGAACAGACGCCTCCAGAGGTTGCCATGGCGACCAGAGGTGGGGAGTCTGATGGAGGTGAAGCCCAGCTGGGAACGAACAGCCAGCCTCAGGTTCTCCAAGACGGAAGCCTGGAAGAGACGAGAAATTTAGGGGCAGCCCCAGACACATTCTCAGCGGAAGTAGGAAGGCCTACGCAGACAGCTCACCTGGTTACCAGAGCACACCGGGAAGTCCTCCACAGGAGGGATGAGACCCTGGGCGATCAGCTGGCCGTAAGACGGTGGGGCCTCCCTTCTCAGAAGTTCCGCCTCCACCCGGGACAGCTGGGTCTCAAAAGACCTGAGCAGACGACCAGACAGTCGCAGAATCAGCTGAGTGGGTTCTACAGCTAGCTTCCATTAAATCGAAACCAGGCAAGAAAAGTACAATAGGCTCAATCCGGATAAATAAAGAGATGAGCGGCAGGCTGGAGGATTGGTGCATCTCAGAGCGGAGCGGGGAAACAAACAGCGAATCCCCAGGACAGACACGCGGCGGATGGCAGGGATCATTTAACCCGGAGTGACGCGTTACATAAACCCCGTATTTCTATTTCAGGGGCCTGTCTATGGTGTAGTCACTTGCTGCCTGAGAGGCACTTGGCGGGCCCCGTGTACATGCATGTGTGCACGCCTGCGCATACCTTCTCTCAAACATACGGAGTGAGTAGAGCTTGCAGGTGCAGCCCAGGGCGATGACCAGCAACAGGCCACAGATGAGGCTCCCGATGACAGCGGCGGTGATGACGCGCGTGGGCACGATGACAGGGCAGCTCTCCTCGTCGCTGCCGTCGCCGCAGTCATCCTGCGCATCGCACACCCAGCTCTCGAACACACATCGATGGTTTTTGCAGTGGAAGTTGCCCGGCTGGCAAAAGAAGCAGTTCTTCTCATCCGAGCCATTGGGGCAGCGGTTCTGATAGTTGCAGCGGTCAGAGCGGGGGTAGCAGGCGCCGTTACGCGAGCAGGGGAACTCGTCCTCCCGGCAGGAGCTGCAGTTGAGCTCGTCGCGGCCATTGGGGCAGTGCCAAAAGCCATCGCAGCGCTGCTGCGCCGTGTAGCATCCCCAGTCGCCTCCGCAGGGAATCTCCCAGGGCAGGCAAAAGCCGTCCACCTGGTAGGTGACGTTGAAGCCCCGCGCCGCATTGATCTTGTCCGCGTAGAAGTGGACGCGTAGCTGTCCGGAGGATGACACCACGGCGACGGGCGCGCGCGAATCGAAGGCGGTCAGCACCCGCAGAAGGCGACGCGGGTTGTCCTCCAGCCCATCGTAGATCTTGACAAAGTCACCGTAGCCCGTCCCGTCCAGTTTGAAGTCGGTGAAGCGCAGCAGGATCTTGCGGTGATCGCCCGTGTCGATGAGCCAGGTGCAGTTGCTACCCGGTGGGTAGAAGTCAGGGTAGTTGGGCGAGCTGAAGGTGCCGTAGAAATTCCGCAGCCACTCGCCGCATGTGGGCACGTCGCAGTCAATCTCGTCGCCCAGGTCCTGGCAGTCAATGCTGCCGTCGCACTTGAGCGACTCGGGCAGGCAGGTGTAGACGCGGGTGTAGCGGGATAGGCACGGGAACTGGTTGTAGGCGCAGGGCTGGAAGGAGAAGGTGGCTGACGGGTCGGTGGGGGCGCAGAGCTCCTCGTCGGAGTCGTCGCCACACTCATCCATGGTGTTACACTTCCAGTTCTGCGGGATGCACTTCCCGTTGGCGCAGTGGAACTGATCCGAGTCACAGCTGACCTCCTCCGGGCGGCCTGGAGGGACAGCGAGTGTGTTACTGTACACAAGCAGGGGAACCAGGTGTGCTGACAGAGCCGGTTCTCCCCGGACGACTGGTAAGCGAGCGCCTGCTTAAGGACAGGTCAGAGTACAGCTCACATCTGGCTGAAGGCTACAGGAGTCGGGAGACATTTACTCTGCTCTCAAGTGGAGCTGCGAGGAGGGGGAGACCATTAGCACAGTATTATCAAATAAGGAAGGAAAAAGCCCTTATTTAAGCCTAATAAATGTGCGAAGAAACAGAGAACGACACGAACAGTAAATCTGCGGTGCTAATGATATTTCAGCGGGAAAAGGGGCCACAAACTGCCAGGCAGATGAAGGATTCTCTGCCTCCTCAGCAGCCCAGGCCAGGAATAGATTAAACGGCCTTGCAGCTGTAAAATTCTCCGTCTTACTTTTCCCACCTCAGAAGAATAATGGCCTTTTCTCTTCTCTGACTCACAAATGAAGTAAACTTCCCACAAATGCTGTATGAAAGAATGTGTTGTTGTTCTGTAACCATAAGGCCTAGTCCGAGTACAGGAGTACAGAGGACCTGACTATCATCCACCTGTCATAGGACGATGCCACCCCGCTGACACTAAGCGGCCTCCCCCACCTGTTACGTAAGCCAGCCGGAAACCCTTCCCGGTCAGGCTGTCATCGGAGTGGAACTTGATCCACACGTGGTCTTGGGAGGAGATGTATGGGGCCGGTATGGAGGAGCCACAAGCTCGATAGCCGTCCAGGTTCTTGTATGTGCCGATGGAGACCCAGTCAGACCCGCAGCGGCGAGAACTCTGGACCTCGAAGTCCTGGAAGCTGTGGAAGGAACCAAAATACAAGCGTGAGCATATCCGCCTGGAGGTGACGCATGTTCTGTCCTAGAGTACAGCAGTCAGACGCACGTCATACTCATATTACGCTCAACAGCATGAAAATATACTTAGTGCACGCCGCAAATGACTTTATTAAATAAATCCATCCTCTACTGCTGCACTTACATCATGCTTTCAATTACACTTTCAATGCCAAAGAAAAAAAAATCACATCCTGCGACGCAAAGGCACTATTTCTGTGGCTGTAACCATGGACACCACATAGGGATAACGAAGCATATCAGTGACGGGTAGCATCGATACGCAGCCCAGATGATATGTAACAGACGCCTTGGCCACAGTGCAGTTTCCAGAGGACATCGTGAGGACACCAGACGCTGAGCAAGCGGGCGGGACGACTGGCTGACCGGGACGGCCCACCGATAGCACACCTGATGGTGATGATCTCCCCAGGGTTAGCTCGGATGTTCCAGCTGCAGTTAATTCTGGATGGGTACTCGAAGGGCCAGCCTGGACTCGTGATCACCCCACTTGAAGCCCTTATCTGCTCGGCCACGTCTCCGCAGGCTGCAGATAGACACACAGCACCAGGGCGACGCATAAGGCTCAAGGGGTACCTCCATCTCGAGTGAGCTACTGCTGTACTTAAGCCTAGGTTACAAGGTGAACTAGGCTGGGCCTGATTCAGTTAGCAGCACCAGAGGAAAAGGCTTGGGGTTGCTTTTGATGCAAACTAAATTCTGCGAAATGTAGAAAGTGCACATCAATGAAAATGCCTGTACACATCAGCCAAAACATGGCATCATGTCCACATGCCTGTTGGGACTGGTGTTTCGTCATGCGACACTCGGTTAGCCTGACAGTCACTTACCACTGGAGAGACCTGACACATACACGTTGTCATTGTGCTGAGCACAAATGGCATTCCCTGGGGGGAGAGAGAGCGAGAAATGACATCTAAACAAAGTATGTCCAGGCTTCATTTTCAGCTAAAATACCAGCACACCTGGCATGCGACACACAGAGGCATGCGGTCACAAGCGGTTACACGTGACAGAACACCTGTTTGTGTTCCCTTTGGAACTTACTGAGCTTACTGAGCTGTAAGTGAAACCACACATGCGCTCCAGAACTGCATTCAGACAGATGCATTTTTGATAAATTCTGGACAGCCATGAACCACTTCCGATGTGTCAGTTACTGTGAATTTATTAGGTGTCTGATATTTCTGACACCTGTTTCAGTGCTGGACTGGCGGAGCGCTGAAGCCGCAGTACGTCGGTCAGGCACACTCCACCAATACTGCCCCCCATGGGGAGACTGACCTCAGAGTCTTCCACATGTGACAGCAGATGGCAATCCACAAAGCAGGCCTGATACTGCAGCCTGCTCCTTTAAGCTCACTTTTCATACTTATCATAAAGACAGCTCTGCTTGCCAAAACCTTTATTACTGGGCCTTTTTATTCAGCCAAATAGGAGAGGCTGGTTTAAGGTACACCGCGGGTTTGAGTATCTGAGAAACTGCCAACCAAGGGCCACCAAAACTACTATAAATTAGTTTGGTCACGTGCTGACAGCAAGACAATTAATTGTGGCAGAGACCACAGAGTGTGGAGCTATTTCAGTTGTTAATAAGTACTGTGGTGTGTTTTGTTACGTGATGGTCTCTTTTTCCTGCTCTTCCTACATATAAGGGAATGAGTTTTTCTCCCCAGGCTAGTTTGCGAGTCTGAGAGTGGGCAGCAGCTGCAGCCTGTCCCCTGACGCTCGCTTTCCATTGGTCCCTCAATTATGCATGATGGGTGGCTGTCGAGGCGAGCTGTGTCATCAGTAGGGACGCTTTCTGTACTGCACATAAGCTGCGCAACTTTCTGTGCCCCAAAAGCCATTGTCTTACAGGGATCAACGCAGTGCTGACACACTTTTTTTAAAATTCAGGACTCCCTGCCTCCATCTAAAACTTGTGCGGGACCAAAATACTCTAGACTACGAGCACAGAGGATCACACTGTAACCGCTGGCTGAATGCAGTCTTCTGGACAGAAAACGTCTCCTTAAATCAGGTCACTGGTAAAATCACTTAAAAATATATGACCAGAAAACCACAAGGACAGCCAAGCCAGATGCAACACGTGACAAAGTAAAACTAAATCTCATCTGAGAAAACTGAAGTTGTATTAATTTTATAGGGATAACCACTGTCAAGAGACATCTTCCCATACCTACTATGTATCGGAGCACTTTAACTGTTAATAATCACAGCAACCAGATCACAACATAACTTATAAGAGAATCGGTACATTACTTGCTGTATTGCAGTTAAAACTATCGTTCTAATCAACCAAAACCGAATATCTAACCGAAATTTGAAGCTTATTTCTAACGTAACATTTTCCACACACACCTACACAATGCGACTTCCCTATGCACTGAGAAAAGAGTGAGACCCGCTTACCGGCGAAGGTAGTAGCGACGATCAGGAGCCAGAGCCGCCCAGTACAGCCCCGACCGGGACTCCGCTCGGAGGCCATGATAGCAACAGATGGGGGGGGGGGTGGTCTGCTCGGAGACCTGAACTTCCAGGCGAACCGATAAGCACGCAGGGAGTGAGACCGCACTAAGCCCAAACCCGTAGTGCTAAGGGCAGGGGGAGAGCGACGCTGCGCAGGACCCACTTCTGGACCTAGTATAAACACGGAGTCCTACGCACAGTGCACGAGTGCCCACTAGCTGGGCTAATGCTAGTGTTTTTGAGCTACTGTGAGACGATGAATATTTCTGTGAAGAAACGACAATTTTGTAACGCGTTTCCTGACCTAACATGTACCCAGTAAGAGTGTCTATGTGGAAAAGAGCGTATTTATCCGGAGCAATGCTCTATTAGCCCCGCCAGCTGGCAAATACGCAGCTGTTCACACAAAGACCCCCGCAGACTGCCAGCTAGCAAGCTAGTTGAGCACAAACTACCGTAACGCCGATAAAACTGACCGGAGCGATCACGATGATCTTAACGGCATCAAGACAATCTGCAGACCTTACGAACCGGCAAACAAATTCAGGTTTACAGTCCTCCAACCGCGGCCAGCTCGAAGTGAGGAGAGACAAAGGCTCCGCAGCCTCTTTGTGTTAGCCAGCTGGCTACTCGCTGCTCCCTCACTCGGTCTGAGCTACCATGACGGGTAGCGGCTACCCGGCTGTACCTTTAAACACAGAGCAGCATGCTAACGGACTAGCTGCGACTGAACCCCCCACTCCGCAACCGCCAACCACGAAATAGCTCTCTCTCTTTTCTTCGTTTTTCGGACACCGTCCACACGGCTCGCCGGCTACGCGGCTAGCTAGCTAGCCGTTCGGTTAGCCAGTTAGCCGCTTAGCAGTCTACCAGCCCTGTCCGGCGACGGAAGAGAAGCGGTCGTGCGGCTCGCGACCGGAACGCGCCAGCTGTGCGGCTCGCGGCGGCGAGGATTCAGCCCGCTTCAGAACCCGGGCGCGGGACCGAGAGCCATGGTAACCGGGGCCGCGCGGCTGCGTGTTGTTACAGCCGGGTACCTGAAGCCCGACTACCTCTCAGCCCCCTCCGCACTCCGGGGGTGGCGGGTCATCCGACGTCAGACATGCGCCCCCCAACGCGCGGGCCCATGGGGCTCCAGGCACGCAGGCACGACGCATGAAGGAAAAGCCCGTTTTATTATTCTTTCAGTGTCTGATTTCTGTTATGCCAGATTTAGAAGAGAGTAAAATATCCAAAAATGTGTCTTTTGTAGATAATATTTTTCCTAAATAAACAAACAAACAAATAAACAAACCAGCACACATATACACACTGAATGGTTATGTAATCTTTTACATAAGAAATGATAGGAAATCAATGGAAATTGGTTTAAGTACACGTCAGTCGTGGGATTAAGAATGCTATTTTGTATTTTCCTTTCACTTTAATGGTAAGTGAAGTTGTGATTACGTATGCTGGGCAGAAACAAAGTTAAGAAAACCTTGATCATACAGGCTGCTAAACTTACAAACAGTGAAGCCATTAATATGAACGCAGAAATTGTACAGTATTCTTATTATATATATAATTTCCACTAATAATAGTTTCAATGACGTTTTTAAACAATCAAGTAGCATTTAAGCAACTCAAGGTGTACATGTATCTGTGTCTATAACGGTCGATAATAATTTCTGATTGCCTGACGTCAGCCAGATAAAAATGTGCAATATTTTGCGACAATACGTTTTTCTTTCAATAAATGAATGTACATATCTATAATAATGTTCTTTTGTGTTCTGACAGATGTTTCCTTTCAGCATGACATACAGAACTTATGTTAATGGCATGGAGCAGACACTAATTTTAGCAATGAAAACTAATTAATATTGTATAATTTATTTATGTGAGGTGCAGGCGTTGTGTGATTATTTTCAAACGTATCCCTTTCGATGAACATGAAAGTAAAATGTGTTTTCACAGCTAGAGCCACAGGTCTTCAGAAGCAAGTATAAGCTTTTTGACGAGGTAGCAACATTTAACCTTACTGTGTATTAAATGTTGTATATAGCGTAATGTTTGTTAATGGAAACACGAACATTAACTTGTGTCGCGTTGTAACTGAAATTATCCATCTTTTAACTGCGAAATTTTACCACTTGAAAAACGTTGCCCATAATTAACTTCTCAAATATGAAATTGTCTTCATTTAAATAAAAGCAAGAAGAGTCAAATGTCTTATTATATTTAAATTATTTTATTAAGCATTTTAAGAACAAAGGAAATATAGCTAGTGAATAGTTAGAATATACTGCTGATGATGTATCGCTGCGTAACTATATCAAACTAATCATGTATTACAATCTATAGATACATATCACTCTAATACATGGACGCTATGCACATCATCAGAAAAATCAGCTACAATGAAAAGCCCGGTGGGGGTGTTGTGAAGAAGAATGTAGTGCGGATGAGATTGTGTGTGTGCTCGGCTCCAGTGATGATGCATTTATCAGAAAAAAGGAATTATTTGTGGCTATTGTGGCATTGTCACAACACCTTTAGAACAACGTGAAACAAGAACCAAGCACGGAAGAGACATTTTAATGAAAGGTGTTTTATATTAAGCGTCGTTTTTAATGGCACGCCTATTTAATGAAAGATAGTCGGAACGCTTTATCCGCACTACGGAGTAATTAAGAGCGCAGTAAGTGTTTACATTAGGGGTAATAGCCCTCTGTATGATTAAAACTGCACCACTGTCTTCTGCAGATGCTGAGAATGTTGCTACTGTCGTTTACTTTTTATCCAAAGTATCTTACACTTGTAGTAATTTGTACAAGTATATTGAGATATATAGGTATTTGTACTTATTTAATAAAGCGCTGGATTAACTGTTGCATCTTTCATGAAGCAGTTACTTTTCGTACACGGGGATGGTTAGCGTTTCCTCTTCTGGCTTCAGTATGCATAAATGGTTAGGCTGATACAGTACTTACGTTATTTAGGGACAGCAGGTTATTGACTAGACGTGGCCAGCAAATACGTGACAAATCCAGGATGTGAGTGTGACGAAAAGCCCTCAGCGGCACAAATAGCCGGTTGTCTTGGAGACAGTAAGGAGGTGAGTGGGATGCATACATCTCGCCATTCACACCGCGGACCATGCGGCAGTTTAAATACTGAAAAACATCCTGCTATTCACGCCGTTTTTACCGACAGATTCAGCTAATAATTTAACTACGATCGGCAAAGTGCGCATAAAACTTGGGAAAATCATGTTTTCCATAAACAAGAAAAAGAAAAGAGCAATATATCAGTGACCCACAATGAGAACCGTTTAATGACATAACAACTGTTGCGAAATAATAGCACCAAACATTTGACATGATTTTTTAAATATGTATTTCCTGTCAAATCTTTCTCTTTTTTTTCCTCCCAAAAACAGTAATTAATTTGCTCGCATGGCACTACGCATTTCCAGGCAAAACACTGACACCTAGTGGATGATATTTCACACAACAATATGCTAATATTTTTCGCCAAAGCGATTACAACGGTTTGATCAATTTCAGCAGCTATTTTACCGGACCAGTTGAAGTTATATCCAGCTCACAATAGATGCCAGATCATAAGGTAGGTTCCCCACCGAAGCTCCCCGCAGATCATAGATCCTAATTTCTATAAAGGGTAATGGTGGAGTTTGGAACTCAAATGACACCATTTTAACAATATGTTCTGCCCTTTCAAAGATAATTAATCTACATCAATCGATCCACATTCCATAAACACTTATCCGGTACAGGGTTACAGTGAGCCTGGAGCCTATCCCAGAAAGCAGAAAAGGAAATGAAGGTTATACTCTGTACAGGATGGTGGTCCTTCGTAGGGTAAAAACAAGCATACATATCATCACTCACTACAGGCAATTTAAAGATATTAATTAGCATAACATAATTAGCATTTGGATTGCAGGCGAAAACAGAGTACTGGGAGAAGAAGCAAACTCCACACACAGAAATGAAGGTGGGATTCAAACCCACAAGGTCAGAGTTTTTTAAAATCTATTTCATTTATTAAAGAAATTCCAGTAATTGTCTAATTTTGACAACAGGTGTGGGACAATGAAAGTGAAACAAGCTACAGTGTTTGTTCACTGTTGAATGAGAGTTTTGAGTCTGTGAAACAACAGTTATTTATTTTATCTGTCTTCATTTAAACAAAACAATGATTATGCATGTGTGTACAACTAGATATTTAACAAAAGTAGATCTATACTTTTGAACTTATAGAACTATAAGTGCTTTTCGGAATGCTACACAGACACATTTTTGTAGCTTAGAAGTTCTTTAATCAGTATTGCACCATTTCAGCCACAAAAACACAATGAGACCATGCAAACTCCACACATAGCTGGAGTACTGGGCCACTGTACTGCACTGACAAAAGAAAATCTAATCAGATAGTGTGTGATCTACGTTTCAGAATAATAGAAGCCTATGGAATATCAGTAATAAGCAGTGACCATTGCTTGTGTTTAAAATGATTTATTATGTTGCATTGACAAACCTAGGCTTTTAGCTAAGCGTCCAAGATGGGCAGCATTTTAAGCCTCTTTAAACCTCACAAAGAAAGGGTCAGTCTAGACCTCCAGGGTGCCTGTTTTTGTTAGTGTCTGGAGTAACTCATCCTCTCCCAGTGGTGACTTCTTTTACGTCACATTCTCTCAGCATGTCTGCATGTCCCCCTTTCTGAAGGAGAAAGTGCCCTGAATGCACGAGGCCTGGAACCGTATTACAAAGGTAAAAAGCCTTCCCTGTATCTTGAATAAAGTTTCATTTCCGGTTGTATAGTTTAAAAATAAGACTATTGCCTGACTCTTCCAGGTTTGGTAAACATGATAAAATACTGTTCCAATAACTTGTGAAGATGAAGTATTCAGGGCTCTAAACGAACGAACAAACGGGTGTAATGGGTTTCTCACGTCACGTTATTTCACGTCCATGACTAACGATTTTCTGATGATATTCTTTGCGTTCTACAAACTAAATTTATAAGGGAATTATTTTGTATCACCACTAGATGGCATTATTGAAAAGGAACTCAAGTTTCAGTTCAAGCTGTTAAATTCCAAATACGGAAAACATTTTTATTTTCTATTTACTGAATCAGCCAATTATTACAATTACAAATAAAAAAATACATATGTACAGAAGCAAATACATTTTCAAAATCGTATCACAAATCTGACATCTGTAGGAACTGGAGAGTGTTAAATCTGTACATCTGAAGAAAAAACAAGAACTGGACAATACTGCAGCCTGTTCTACATAACAAGTAACAAAATGATCACGGTGACATATCCTTGGAGCTCATTGTCCAAATAAAATGCGGAAGAATAAAGGGTTTTATTTCTTTATTTTCCAGTAACATTCCAATCTAACTGTAACTTATGCAAAATAAATGACAAAACTCTTGCCAAGAAATAGATACACATTACAAGTACTGTTACTTCAACAAGATTTCTGTAGGAGGATTCGCGACTAAGGAAGGATTTTTGTTTGGATTTTAATATTACTGCCAAAATCTTGAAACACAGACACCAGAAGGTGTCAGCTATAAAACTGTATGTATTGAAAATATTAAAATTGCTTACAGCTACAGTATTATTCTGATGATAAAAACAACAGGACGAGGATAAGGATCCAAAATGATTTAATTAATCTGTTCCACAACACAAATATTAGTCTGAAACAGTAATGAAGATGATCTGGAGGGAGAGTAATTCCTGCTTGGTAGCTCAGCATCACGCTGTGTTACAGAGTCCACAGACTCAGTCGTCCTGGTTCCGTAGGGTTTTTAGGAAGAAAGGAAAAATGCACATTTTTTGTCCTAGCTCATTGGAACAGCATGTTTCACACCCTCATACCGACTCGACATCCCCAGAGGAATGTGTCAGTCCAACTAATTAGTAAGACTGATAAGTTAATGCATGGCACCGAAGACAGCAGATTCCCAGCTAGACAGACACTCTCTGAGGAAATGGACTCTGATCTTCAGTCCCGCCACCGGCTTCTTAAGCGGGCTTTATTTAAACTCCTGCATCGTTTTGTTGCGATCTACATTGTGCTGAAAATTTGGACAACGGCAAAGCCTTCATCTTTCCAGACGCTGTTTGTGTTGCACGTATTTTTGGAAGCTTTTACTTACTCCTTTCCCTTGAAGACACGCAGAATTTCAGGATAGTTATTCACTGTATTCATTAGCAGATGAGGTACAGTCATCAAGAGAGACCCGCAGGCTGTTTGTTCTTACTGGATTCATTCACATGTATATATGCGACTGCTCTAAAAACCACAGGCTGATGTAAGAGCAAAATTCCAAAGATTTAACATAAACTGTGTTCAAATTTTACACTACACTATACAATTAATTCAGTAACTCGATTTAAATCTATATATACGTTCTCATTTGATGCTGTAAATTGTTTCCCACGGTCAAAATTCTGTCCCTTTGTGGTTTTTTTTCAATGTAACGTGCCAGCAGTCTCAAGATGTCACGTACTTCTAATGGACTGCTGGCAAACTGGGCTCAGAGAGATCAATACAGATGTTTCATTGGTCCATAGTTTGAGAAGGTACAGAAGCAAAGCCCTCCCCAGACCAAACTAACACACCCACGCTGCCAGGATTCTGCCCCACAGTCCCCGAGTCCATTGGACAGGACAGTGCAGGAAACATGTGACCTCTGGGATTTAGGGCTGCTGACCGGCCGGGAGCTTCCAGAACAAAGTGTGCAGGAAGAGGATTCGAGTGTCGATAACTGGCAGTTGTGGAGTGTTGGGAGGGGAATCAAGAAACAGGGACCAGGAGAACAGCACTAGAAGACAAAACTGTGCAAGTGTATTACAGAACCAAGACTACAAATGGAAAATTTACTTTGACAGACAGAACTAGGCCTGAAGCCTCTATCAAACTGCAGGGACTTCTGGTGTTTAAGTCCTGAGGACCACTCCTATCATCCCCGGATAGAATGAGAGTGGACATGGGTGCAACAGGACTTAACTATATTTCTGGATAATGTCATTGTACCACACTGGGCTGTTTACATGCTGTTGGGGCCCCTTTCATTCGCAAACCACGCCATCCAGTCTTTTGCACTGTGCAGAAATGCATCGACAGACTGTATGTAGCTTCATACAATAACGGGGCTTAAAGACAGAGCTATTTAAACCTAAATATACCCCAGTCCGTGCCCCCAAGCAGGAAATCATACATTAATGCTGTCCTTAAACTGCCTGTCTTGTGGGACAACTCAGTGTTTTTTTTACTATGTAGCGCATGTTACGTTCTGCACAATAAGATAAACGTGTTATGATGTATCAGACTAGCAGCATGTATTTTTATTGAAGGCCAGACAGGTTGCAGGGAACCCCGGCTCGTCGCGTCCTCCACGCCCTGCTCCTTCGGTCATTACCGCTTTATCGTCAGCCTGCCTTCTCTCCCCACAAACAGGGCTTTTTTTCCTCGGGTTTATCGTTGTTTTTTCCGAGTCTTAATTAGCGATTAGTTGGAATGATTCTCAAACTGCCTCTTTCTTCTCGTCTGGCGGATGATAATGTTTTATTTCAATTAAGCTAGGGTCAAACGTATTAACGCAGCGGGGGACGCGCGCCGGGAGCTTTGGATGCGGCCGTCAAGCAGCAGGACGGGCGCTTTGCGCTGCGCTCCTCCGCCCCCTCAAACAGCTTTCGGGGAAACATCTCACCGGGCGTCCGCCGCCTTCCAGCGGCTCGCCGCACGGCGCGGTACGCGGATCTGCCGTCCGGTGACCGGGGCTCTGGAGCCGCTCCACTCAGGAAGCGTGATGGAGGAGAGCAGCTTGCAGCCCGATCCCGCAGAGGGATGCGCGGCGAGTCATTCATCAAAACGTCTCCGCATCATCTCGGTCCACTTGTTCTGACTGTAACGTCAACTCGCCGAAATAGCGTCCAGGTCCGCATCAATCTGCGCTTTATGGGTTCCTGTATTTGTAATCCGCACAAATTTTTAAAAAAATATCGAGCAAATTACAAAGGGGGGCATTCCCTATCCCTGGCAGGAATACCTCGGGATAATGGATAAAAACCCAGGAACCCTCCCCACCTGTTCACCTTGACACTCAATGCTGCTGTTACACACACCCGCCACTAGAGGCGCACGTTGGACAGACTCCATCTGGCATTCAGCAGAATAAGTGCTTTGAACATTTTCAACTGAAACTGATTTACTCTAGATATCCTAATATTCAACATTTTCAGGAAATTAACTACCATTTCAGCTCTATTTAGGCTATAGGCATAACTAGAGGAATGTAGTAGGAAAATGTGTCAATTAATGAGGCAAGCAATTTGGCAGCTATGATGCTGAACAGCTAGAGCTTTTGAACCAAACTCTGGCCAAACAGACACAATGGCATCATTCACCTGTCATCTACAAAGTAACAAATTGTCGCCATTAGCGACGTGTGTTACAGAATGCAAAATCAAAGGCAGATTCATGAATGCTGGTGTATCCTGTCTGCTAGCTTGATGAAAGTTGTATTTCTGTCCTGCAGAGACGTGTCTCAGTGACAGTTACGTTTTAGGGCTGACTGACACACTTTGTCTGCAGGACGCCTCCCATTCTTCTGATCTAGCATGGATTCTCCTCTCAGTTTCTCTGGTAATGATACATTCTCAAAGCATTGCTGATAACATTTAAAGCTACTGTCCTTTATCCCAAAGTGCTCTTTTCTCCTTCTCTTTTCATTTTTCTAAAAGAAATTGCCATTGTTTTGATGAATCTGTCACGTTTAATCGGTGTGTTCTAAAAGGTGAACGTTCTCTTCCCTCTGAGGCTCCGTATGTAAACGCCCAACGAGCAAAGAATCACAGTGCAGCACCAAACTGAAAGCAGACGGACTGCGCTCGGCAGTGAGGCATCACCGTGTGTCACTGTGCCAATTCAGGGCTGCCGATCCACTGCATTGGCAAGAAAGAAAGAGACGCCAATTAAGAAAACAGCAATCGTGAAACTGGGGTAGCCCTCTTCACACACAAAAAACACAAAAGCCATATTAAGAAAGCAAAAACTTAAAGAGTCATATGTAAAAGAACTGTACCCCCCAGCTGGCCCTATTTAACCCTAATAAATGTTTTATTTCAATCTTGTAGAGACTCAGGGGAGACTGCTTACCAGTCTCTCAAAGGCTGGACAAACATGAACCCTCTATCCCGAGCGAGTGAGCCTTCCTGTGGATGGAGGTCATGGTATTAATGTAGCCTATAAGGCAGCTTGACCTCACTTCCTGTGTGTGGCAGCTGGACTTCCTGTTTTACGCCAAGGTATTCATCATGTAAAACAGAAAATTAAAGAAATGCTGTTACTATTGTACAGGTGATTATTTTGATTACAGAGCTTAATGATCTCCCCCCCCACACACAGTTTGCGGGGCTGCTTAATGGAGTTAGCTTTCTATAATCCACTGACAGCCATCTGCAGGCTCTCCTCTCTCTGCTCACTAACAAGCAACTCGTGCAATAGGCCCAGGCTTCAGAAAGGCGGGCCGTCATTCCTCTCGCCCCCCAGGCCCTCGGCAGTGCCCCCCCTCCGTGAATGCCACCCACCCTACATAGCTGGGGACTCATGGATCACCCTGGTCTTCATATGCACACCTGATTAAGGACAGAGCATCTAAACGATGTAATTGTGGTGTCAGCGAGTCCAACAAGGGCCCCCTATGTTCTAGAACAAAGTGTTTGTACGTCAAGAGCCCCGCTGGGACATATGCTAAATAATTAAATCTACCTTCTGTGTTTCTACATGCCCACATTTGTGTGTCTCACTTTCAGCCCTGTTTAGTTTATTAATTGCGTCCATCTCATTTGTCTTAACATTTTTTTCTGTGTAAAGGCACGTTTCACGAGCAAGACAACCCCCTATCCTATCGCCGAGTATAACAGAGAAAAGGTACGTGCTTTGATTTAATTTATTTTTCATTATTTTACATTAGTAAGATCTGCTCGGGGTAGGAATGCCAGACGGAAGCACAGAACACCGGGGTGGGAAGGGGAATCAGGAGCTTCACTGGGAATCAGGAGTGGAGACGTCAGGAAGTTGGGGATCTTTTGCCGGTGTGTTGACCTTGAAGGACCAACCAATTAATTAATGCATGATATATTTTATTATATGTTGGTTGATCCTGACAGGCAAAATGTCCCCCCACCCTGACAGTCAGCAGCAAAATATACCCAGGGGAACCCTGCAAATTCAGCCAGCAAATTCCCTGGCTGCTTTTTATTGCTAGTCTGCCCCTGTTGGTGTAATGGACCCACATGGGAAAGCCAACCCTAAGACTGCGGAGTTGAGCTTGGTCAGAACAAGCGCAATCAGACTGGAAAACATAGCCGGATTTTCCCTGGAAGTGACAGGGTTTGGGGTCCAGCATCAGAATATGAGTGTACTATCTGGGGAATCGAATAACGAATATGAATGGGAGGGTAGTGTCTGACTCTGCCTGTAGTTGGAAGGTTGCTGGTTCAAATCTCAGGGTAGGCTGAGTGCTTTCACTGTTGGGTCCTTGAGCAAAATCCTTAACCCACAATTGCTCCAGGAACTGGTTGACCCTGCGTTCTCAATCGTATTTCACTTTGGATAAAATGATCTCGTAATTAAATAAAATGTAATGCAAAATAAATGAATCGAGCGACCTCGCCTTCAGTCACACACTCATCCAATGACATTGCGCCATGGATCACGGTCTAGACTGCAAAGGTATATGCTTAGTGAGTCTTCGAAAACCTGCACTGATTGTTATCTTTATGATCTTTAGTTTGGGATTTTTTTTATGTTAGGGAAATATTAGGGGGGGAATGAAGACGAACTCCCTGCGGCGACTACGTATTAGTGGGTTTCTGTGGCGTGGCATTTATTTGCAGAAGCGGCCTGTTAATGATCACTGTGGCTGTTTAGGAATTCAGCGCATTTCAATCTAATCACAGAATCAAAATATTCATGACACACAATGATATCTCCCTGAAGCAGGCGGGTAGCCATTAGCTGTGAAATTTGGGTAATTTATTAACACTTATCAGAAGACAGACGCGTCTAACCCCTGTATTGGTAAAGTGCTCAAACGCACAGGCACTTTTGTTAAAGTGATACTGAATGATTTATAATGGTTCAGGTGCTGCATGATCCAGCCATTCAATTAAAATGTGTCTCTAATTTTCTTTCAAGATCTTAAGTTAAAATTCAATTAAAACATTATTATTGGGCCTGTTCAGCATGTGTTAGAAAAGCTTGCAGTGTAAACGTTAAATATTTTTTCATATTAGCCAAAGTTTTGGGCTTATTAAAATTTCTGAGGGTTAAATATCGGGATCACTTACTGATTATATGGAGTTTGGCAAAAACATTTACCTTATTAATGTCACCTTTGTTTAAAACCATCACACCCATCGGCTAAATGTGTAGCGGCTCAGATCGCACTGGGACACAAACAGTCAGTTTTGCTCTGGGAGAAGAAGGAGGCCTGGATGGCTGTCAAAAGCTTCACGGAGGTTTTCTCACGAGAGGAACGCGTCGACAAAGAAAAGTCATTCTTTTCTAATTAAATTATTATCCCAATGCCTTTTTTAAAGCAATCACTCTACAAGCTTATGTTTAGTAAACACTCTAGTGTTTATTGCTCTTAATCCACTCCAGCATTCAATGTTATCTCAGACCTCCAGTGCTTGGAGCAGATCTTATCTGTGGATGTCTTTACACCTTTTACTTAAAAATGTACTGCATTTGTTTGGGAAGAAAAAGCCGATCAGAGTGAGGAGAGACCTGGATCACGCAGAGATCGCGGGCATGTCAGACAGACCACACAGGAGCTGGATACGCGCACCTTGGATCATCGAGGCGTGCGGCGTCCTGCTGATGTATCGCTATGAGCCACCGAATACTCCTGTGGATGACGAATCGGGTGGGTTTGGAAAGTCCTGCCAGCTCAGTTCTCCATACTCTAAGGACCTGTAAGATGCAACATGATGAAATCCTGCGGCAGAGGGAAGTCACACTGGGCGTCCTGAAGCAGGATGTCTCTGCTGGAAAACCTTCAGGTGATATGGCGCAGTATAAACGGTAATTCACTCCGGATCACCAAAGAGGGTCGTGTAGGATCATGTGATCTGAGATTCCTCCGGTGAGTGGAGTTACTCAACTGTGAGGCTACAGCTCTGCCCGCTGAAATACCGCGAGACCCCCATGCTGGAGCTAAATTCCACTGTGAAATAAACGGCACCTTCTGGAACCTTCCCGGTTTGGTCCAAAGACATGGGACGTTTCAGTCATACAGGAAAAACTGTATCTATCTTTACAGGACTGCAATAAAATAAGGTGTGTGAGAAGCTTTGGAGGTAAAGAATATCTGCTCTGAAGGTTTGTCAAGTTGATGCGGGACTCAAATGCGCATGACCCTGTATCCACCTGCAACCCCCACCGAAAATGCAGACCGCGTGCTTCGGTATGTCTTTCAAAGGAATGTCATGCATATTACATGCCACTGTGTTCATCTCCAGCTCAGACTGTTTTAGGCACAGAGGTATCAAAGTAGAACTGGGGCTGCTTGAAGGAATTATGAAGCATGTTACGCTGTCCTGTTGTCGTGTGTTTAGATAACTGGGCCTGAACGCCAGCCACACTGTGAGTTACGACCTGCTCTGTTTACGCGGCGTGGCGTAGTGAGGTGAGACCACACAAACGTGCCCCAGCACTGACAGAGATGCCGGCAGCTGGCAGCCGGTACAGCCCGTCACTTGTCCTCTCTCCCTGCTTCACCGGCAGGTCGGACCGCAGGTCGTTTGCTGTCTGCTTTGTGTCACGGGAAATGCACGCTCGAGCAGATTTTCTTCACATGTGAAAAATGTAGCTTGAAAGCACACGACACCAAAGCTCTTTCTCTCTCAGCCGCACCTGCGTTTATCGAACGATGATGACGGCATCTGTCTCCCGCAGTCTTCACCGGGTCGGTCACTCATGGGCTTCGACCAGTCCTGGTTCTGCTTGCCCATCCACCTAGAGACGCTAGTCAGGGACAGTCTTATATGTCTGATGGGGGGAATTGATTGATATATCCTGTGACTCCTAGCCATACAGCAGAGCTGCACTGACAGGCTGGCCGCTCTTACTAAGGTTTATTTGTCTGAAAGTACAGCGAATCAAACGCATCTCGGCACAGAAGGACGAACGCATTATCCGCTCCTTTGAAATCAGTTTGCAGATTTCAGTCAGCAAACTGTAGTAATTCCCTGGTGGATTAAAAATGTACCTTCTTTCAGATGAAAGTATAAAGACACGTCACATTGTAATGACCCTTCACCTCTGCCGGCAGGCGGCATCAAGAGACCCGCTCCTGCGTTCATTGTTTTTCGTTTGTGTCTCGCTCACCTTATCAGAGCTGCCCTTTAATTAATACATGCATCTAATAAGTAGGTTGCATGCTAATTAATGGATTGAGATGCAATTAAATTACCCATGCCTGCTCCAAGACGGCTAAACTTTATTTAATCCTGCATAATTTCAAGGGGATTTCAAGCAACAAAAAAAACCATCTCTGCATAATTGCTAGGTGCTAATTAAGCAATTACGTGAGGGTGCATTGAGTGAGAATGTGAGGAGGACAAGGGCGTTTTTACAGACTCGCTTATTTACAGTTTCGCATGCTCGGTGTAGCCGGAAACGCCAACGTCTTTTACATGGTCTCAAGGGTGAGAGGATTGTCTCACTCAAGGGAAACTCCCAGAATTCAGCAGCAAATGATGTTTGTAAATAATAGAACAATATTACTAGCGAGTGTGTTTACAGTCGGGCCCTCCAGGGGGCGACGTTCCTTATTTCCTATGTTTATCTGAACCTTCGTGACTTCAACTAGAAAATCAGTTACACAAAATGGATGGACCAGTTAGTAAGAAAGGCTGTAAAAGGGCACACAAAGTGACCCCCGTGCTCATAGCTGTGTTCCTGGCTTCTTAAAAACGCGCTCAAATGCACATCGTCTGTGTGATTAGTGGCTCGTCTTCGCTTGCGCTTTGTTTCCTTGAAACACGAAGCGGGGATCCTCGTACACAAGCTGCCCTCCGCAAACACAAAGCATAAACACCGACGCTGTTTTCAAACCTCATGCTGATCCTCCTAGAATTGCTATCGGTAGCAACCCCTCCAAAGACCGGCACCTCGGCAATTAGTGCAAATTAACAGACATTTTCAGAAGAGCTCTCGTGTATAAAATGGCTGCTTTGTAGTTCGAAAATCCTACACTGGCCCCAGGGTGAGCAGTTTCCCAGCAAATTGCCTAAATCCTATAAAATGTGCTGCAATCTTCTGGCACAGACACAGGGTAATGCTTTAAAAACAATTTAGCAACTGTCATTGCTGTAATTACGTTAACTAATTACCATCCTGGGTAAACAAATAGCTTCATATAATACAAGGGCTCAATCAGTTTTCAAGAAATACGAGAAGGAGCAGCGACGAGGCTGCATTTTGCGGACTCCGGGGGGGGCGTATGAAGAGGACAGCACCCTGCCGAAGTTCCATGACACGCCCGTGCTTCCTGTCATAAACTGCTCCCACTGCGCTGCTATCAGCCAATCAGAGGGCGCTGACTAAAATGGACGACCGACACCAGTCAAACTGGCATCTGCAAATTCTCTCTGTACGTCTTCATGTCTCCGCGTGTGCAAGAGCGCCCTCCGATGTCCGCGTGTCCAGCGCCGCCTGGGACCGGCTCCAGCCTCATCACGGCTCTCATATGGATGAGCGGTTCTAGCAAATGAAAGAATGGATGCGTTTATGTCCACGCTGGCGCTTATCCATGTGATACGCGTGTGTCCACATGGGCGGCTCGGACACATGAATATTCACACCGCTGTGGGACCGACTTCTCATCATGGCTGACTCAGACGGGCTCCTCGATCAGCCACGCTGGGCCTTGGGCCAGGGGCTCGCCTCGCCCATCCCAGGAAGCTGAGGATCTGGGACCTCACTGTACAGTATTTGGCTCATGGGGGGTGGGATCTGTTTTTCATTAGCTTCAAGAACCCTTAGCTGGTTCCTGGTTCGAACGGTCGCTTCGGGGCCGACAACGCAGCCTTTGGAGCGCCGAAAGCTTGTAGCTGCGACTCAGATGGTGAGTTTATCTTTCCCGTGTCAGGACAGTCAGCCGGGGTGTGTCAGTTGGCTTGAGTGCTGGACAGCGATGCCGGGAGGGTGGCTCATCCAATTGGGGAGATGCTCTGGCACCATGTGATTTGCAGCATGTGTGGAAAGCGGATGGGTGGGGTGATGAACTGGACCAGCAGATCACCTGACCTTCATCTTCACCGGCAGAGAGATCTGACAGAAAATGGAAAATGTGCACAAAGGCCATTTTCCACTTAAGTCTCTTTTTACTATCTAGTGATGTCACGCGTTTAGGGGCAGTGCATTCCAGTGCAGAAATGAACCCGGCAGTCGGGCAATAGTGGGAAAGGGGGGGCAAGTTGGCTGATGGCAGGGCCGAAGGGAAAGGTTATTTTGTACTCAATTCTGGTGCCTCTGCATTCAGAAAAGACATGAAATGGAGGGTAGGTGGGGTCAATAAAAAAAAAAATTTTTTACAAAATCTACATTTATGAAAAAAGTTGACTAAATGAAGAAATGTAT
>JAODLC010000050.1:5138112-5151001 GCA_026781145.1 Hippopotamyrus pictus
GTGCGGGGGGGGGGGGGGGCACGTAGCGGCCTGAAATTCCTCCCCCTCCTGTTCCTCATCCTCTCATTTCCTCACCTGAATTTTGCTTGGAGTCGGTCCACTGCCCTCGCTTCAGTGGGCATGATGTGTTCAATGCGCATGAACTGCGTGCAAGGGAACGGCTCAGAGATGCGCATTTACTGCGCTGCTGGTCCGTTAGCCTTCGCCCCGTCACTGTGGTCATGCCCCCATCCTGCCTCTCTGGGTCGGACTTTGTAATCTTTTAAACACTTCCCGACACTGCACGGCCTAGGCTGATCGACGCTCTCCGGCTGCGTGTACGCACTGGACCGCGCTCTTCTCAGGCCACCGGGCCTCGGTTACAGTGACCGGTGTTCCTCTCTGACCGATCCTCCTGCTAGGAGCCCCTTTGATCCGCTGAGAGGCAGCCTGCTCCGGCACTGATGCCAAGTCCGTCACTGGGACAGGATGGGGCCTGAAACTGACGCCAGGCCTGAGACCTGCTCTGCTCCTGACAGACGGCACAAAGCAAGAGAGCTGCCTTCCCACATCCCACGTAACCCAAACCGGGTACTACAGTGTAACCCGATCCAGCTATTACAGCACACTACAGTGTAACCCGATCCAGCTATTACAGCACACTACAGTGAAACCCGATCCAGCTATTACAGCATATTACAGCATAACAGAATCAGGTATTACAGCATTGTATAGTGTAACCAGCCCATGTATTTACAACATAGTACAGCATAACCCGAACTGGCATTATAGCATATTACAGTGTAACCGGATCGGGTATTACAGCATATTACAGTGTAATCCAACTGGGTATTACAGCATATTACAATGTAACCAGATCAGGTATTAGAGCATATTACAGTGTAATCCGACTAGGTATTACTGCATATTACAGTGCAGCCAGATCAGGTATTACAGCATACTACAGTATAACCAGCCCGGGTATTACAGCATAACATAACCCGGCCAGGTATTATAGCATATCACAGCATAACCGGACAATATATTACAATATAACTCGAAAGGGCATTACAGCATATTACAGTGAAACCTGACCAGGTATTACAGCATATTACAGTGTGACCCATCCAATTATTATAGCATATTGCAAAGTAACTCAATCAGGTATTACTGCATATTACAGTGTAATCCAACTGAGTATTACAGCATAACCCGAACCGGGTATTACAGCATAACCCAAATGGGTATTACAGAGTAACCTGGTTGGGTATTATAACATAATCCAAATGGGTATTATAGCGTAACCTCCCTGAGTATTACACTGTAACCGGACTGGGTATTAGAGCTGAGCCACAGCAAATCCCATACACTTATTTACGTCCATTTTCCTGTTCCTCCACGGCATGCCCTGTGAATAGCTCATGTCCTTTGTCTTATGTGTTTTTGGGAAAGTGTATCTACATCACCCAGCAAGCAGGTTAAGAGGGGTGAGAAAGGCCAGCGGCTTTAATACTGACTTAATTAGCCACTTTGGAGCTTCTGAGTAATCAACGCGACTAGTGAAAGTCATTACAGTCAACATGAATGACCCTGGCGTGTGCTGACATACTAAGAGGATACTCCCAATTCAGCAACAGGAAGCTGAAACGTAGTCATCTGCAGCTGATCTCCGGCCTGCCGTCTACGGTCACGTGCCGCCTTGGATCATTAGGGCTGTCAGGAGGAGAGCGGGAAGCGGCAGATAAAGCGAGGGGGAGTCCTCATGCAGATCTGTGAACCCGCACGGCCCCTCCTGCCAGCTGCCTGCCCCTCCTTTAGCAGAGATCCCGTTATCATGACAGCTTTTCGAAAAGGATACGTCGGCCAGGGCGGCGCCCCCATCTGACTTTGATAGAAACTGTACAGTTCTTCATTAGGAAGTGGAGATAATGCTCACTGCGTCCCAGTGGGAGCTTGCTAGACGTTCAGGACGTGGCGGACTGCAACGCTGCTCCACCCGGCGGCGTGGCCCCACCCCCCCGAGGGCCCGCTTCCCTGGAGACCGTCACCTGAAATGTCACTGCATGTGGCGGGAGCTTCCGCTCAGGCTCAGTGGAAAGTGAAGCAAGTTGACCACTGGGGGGCGCTTCAACTGCCACCGTCACATGTAAAACGGGCGCGATAAAAATGCGCGACCTTTCTATTCCCTTATATACCCAAAACACAAACACAAATAACAATTTGCTCATTAGTGCAAAAAATAACCCATTCTCAAGAAAAATACATTTTTAGGAATTCTAATCATCAGTGTTGTGGGGGGAGAGAAAAAAAAAAAAAACAGAAGCACCTTCAAATAAAAATGTGAGGCGTTTTTTAAGATGAGGCGTGTAACAGGCGACAGACACGCTTCACACGCTGGAGCGATGGCTCCCAGGACGACCTCTGGCCTCTGAATTAACACATCAGACAGAGCAGAGTCCAAATGATCACAGTCGTCCAAATGATCATATCAGGCACAGATGGAGGCGATCGCAGTGGCTCCAGGACACAGAAAAAGACATTAGGAAATGTCACTGTGAAGTCACGTTATCCCTGGCCAGAGAGGAGCCTCTTCTGCCTGTTTAAAAAAAGCATTTTAAAAAGCTATTGTTTGTACCTCGTCACATGTGCAGAATCTTTGTTTCAGATTCCTCCGGGGCCCTTGGGCAACTTCTCGATATTAACATGATCACAGATACGCAGAAATGTGTTACAGATGTTAAACTCCAAAAACCTGCTAAGAAATAACACAAAATAAAACATAAAAAGCGCGTGGCGACGTTATTAGCCAAGTTAAAGTGCAATGATAAATGTTTCGGTCTCCAAAAGGAGCCCACGGCCCTCTCCCCCCCCCCAGCCCCCTCCCACCGGCTCGGTTTAATCTGCGAATCTGGCACGGTGAACCTGATCTTAATCACGTTCCTTGAACACGGCGTCTCCACGCCGTTAATTTATTAGCACATGCTATTTAGCCATGAACGCAGCCTCCGCAGTCACAGTGCACTTAATTCAGAAAACAGCAACGCTTCACACCTCTCTCTCTCTCCTTGGCAGTCCATTGTAGTTATGTTCCCTCTATCTTGCCAGGGTACATCGCAGGCTGGAATAGAGGTGACTGTGTCCCCAGGACGCGCTGTTGGCGAGCAGCTCTGCTCTCACACCATGGAGAAGGCCGCCACAAATGCATTATTACAAACAGCAGACACGCTGAGAGGTGCGGTGCACGGTGACTCCCCCCCCCCCGGAGATACGCACCCGGCCAGCGTGCTTTACATCCACGTGACGCCCCGACGGACAGCGTCCTCCCAGCAGAAGGGAAGGTGTCCCTGAACCTTGCCGCTACCTTCGCTCTCCCTCTCACAACAATTCAGCCGTCCCCATCCCATTATTACATCACCGTCCCTTTATCATGTCACTGTCCCATTATTACATCAACGTCACTATCCCATTATTACATCACCGTCCTTTTATCATGTCACTGTCCCATTATTACATCACCATCCCTTTATCATGTCACTGTCCCATTATTACATCACCGTCACTATCCCATTATTACATCACCGTCCCTTTATCATGTCACTGTCCCATTATTACATCACCATCCCTTTATCATGTCACTGTCCCATTATTATATCACTGTCCCTCTGTTCCAACACTGTTCCTTCATCATGTCACTGCTTCACTATTACATCATTGTTCCTTCGTCATGTCACTGTCCCACTATTACATCACTGTCCCTTATCGTGCCACTGTCCCACTATTACATCACTGTCCCTCTATATCACTGTCACTTTTTATGTCACTATCCCTCTATTACGTCACTGTCCCTCTATTTTATCATTGTCCCTTTATTATATCACTGTCCTTTTATCACGTCACCATGCTTTATTTTAGTACTGTCCCTTTATTTTGTCATCACCCCTTAATTGCGTCATCATCACTTTATTACATCATAAATATTAGGAGTCTTCTGACTGGTGAATCTGTCGTCTGTGATCTCCTCTGGTAGCTCTTCTAAGGGTATTAGTGTCCCTATTGGTTTCGAGAACCTTTAAGAACAGAAGTGACCCATCCCAGACCAGACCGAGCCAGACTGGGCCAGGTCCAGAGCTCTGAAGTGTGACTCCCTATGTCTGCTGTCTCTCCTTTATACTGTGTTATGTAGATATGTAACACCTCATAAAAACAGCATTTACACAAAAAATATCTTGGGACTGCACAGAAGAGGGCATGCTATGTCCCAGTATGACGAGGCTTAAATTTAGACTTAATTAGTCAGACATTCTAAAATTCTGCTGCTATTACTCATGCTGTTTCCATCTGTCTAACTGTGTTATTATTGTTACAGTGAACCTGGACCAGCCAGAAACTTCCAGCACAGTCTATGGATGCGTTTCTGTGAATGCAAACAGCCTGAGCTGCTTCCCCTGGGCGGTGAGACGCTGTCCAATCCCAGCTGCCCGTAGCCGGGAGTCCTCCATACCGAGTCACCGTTCAGGCCACCGAGTCCTGACACGAGTCACATAAGGACAGTGTGGGGAGTGGGGGGGGGCACCGCTGACACGTGAGGGCCGAGCCGGTGATAATTACGCAGCGGTGAGGGACACGCACTAATGAGCGCGGTGAAAGCCCTCATGAAGAAGCGGTGGGCTCTGTCGCCACAGTATGAATCCAAAAGACACGAAGCACATTATCGAGTCGTTCAAGACGGGCGGCGGTTTTTTGCAGAGTCCGACGTGACGCCTCTTTTCCCCAGTGAGTAATTGCTTTGTCACTCATCAATCACCTTCAGCACGACGGAGCCGTACGGAGAGGATTCCGTAGCCTGTCTCTCAAATTATTAGCATTTATTAGACCCCCCGCAGCTCGTATTAATGAGCCACTCGGCGCCGTCCGCTAAATCATGCCTCAAACTCATTCCGTATTCATTTCCACTGATCCCAGACTTCTTCATTCCCGGCTCGACCTGACGACGGTGTTTATACTCCCTCTCAGAGCTGTGCGCATTTAAAAGTAATTAACACATTAACAGCGCGATCAACAGACCCAATTAGCGCGTCCATTAGCGATGACAGGTGACGTCTCTGGCCGACCCCGGGCTTGAGGAAGCATTACTCAGCCTGTAAAGAAGCCGGGATCCATACGGATCGACCGACTTTCCGCAGCTTAATGAAGTTGCGTCCCCAAACTGAGACAGCCACCTGGTCTCATTCTCTCGCTTTGGGGGAGCAGATTTAATGCTTGTTTCAGCATGTGAGCTCTGCTCTGTGATGTCCTTTGGGTTGCACCTCTGTCCTCAAACTCCGGAGGAGAATAGCAGAGTGAGGTCTGCAGCAGGGCTCACCCGCCATTCACACACCGGGCTTTGGGTGCAGACCCCAGCTCCCCACCTCCCTGGCCTCTGTTTACCTACCTCCCTAGCCCCCACCTCCCCAACACTCTGACCCCTGCCTACCTGGTTCCCTGTACACACTGGCTCCCCACCTCCCTGGCCACCTGCATGACTTCCTCCCTGGCCTCTACCTCCCTCCTCTATGTCTCCCACCTCCTTGGCCCCCTGCATGCCCTCCTTCCTAGGCCCCGCCTCCCTGTCCCTCAGCTCCCCACCTCCCTGTCCTCCTGCATTTCCTCCTTCCTGGCCTGCCCACCTCCCTGTCCCCCTGCATGCCCTCCTTCCTGGCCTGCCCACCTCCCTGTCCCCCTGCATGCCCTCCTTCCTGGCCCCCGGCCCCCTGCCTCCCTGGCCCCCTGCCCGCCCGCGGGACCTTGGGCCCCTCCTGCTTTCATTAGCTGCTGCTTTCAGCAGCATGCAGCAATTTCACGGCTCATTGCAGGTGCTGAAAACCTCTGAAAGTACAAATGTTAACTTTTGCTGGCCGCAGCCCCCTCAGGAGACGATTAACTCCGCAAACAGCAGTGAGTCACCCTGTCCCTGCAGCCGCTGTGTCTCTGCTGGCTTGTAACCATACTTGTGTTGCAGTGAACAGTGTAATAACGGGTTTCCGGGTTCGAGGCAGGGCGTGTGTCCATTGCCGTGGCAACATCCACCCCCCCCCCACAAAGAACAGAAGGCCGCAGCATTTAAAACTTCTGACCATAGCTTTGTGACAATTTTATAGGCTTCCACTTTCAAAATGTCAGATTCTTTCAGGAATGGAATATTTACAGTATTTGATATTAATGATTTAATGATAATAATGATTAATAATATTATTTGATATTAATGATTTCATGTGATACTTTAAGAACCACACCCATTCCCAGCCCCCCCCCCCCCATTTTGTACCATGTACTCTGTGTGCCGCCATTTTCACCCAGATGATGAAGATTGGACTCAATGTGCTGTACTCAGTTCACATCAGGAACTGCTCCTAACAGGCCATGCCTTTCAGGTCAGATGGCTGGGAGATCTGTGGGAACACGGCAGAACACTGTGTGTCTCACACCGTTTGCTAAGCATGCTGGGAGGGGAGGACCTCAGTGTTGCTGAGACTGAGGCTGCTGCATGGGACCGCAGTGTATCCAGGAATGTAAAGACCCCAGTGTTACTGGGGCTGAGGTTCCTTCGTGGGGCCACAGTGCATGCTGGGAGGTGAGGATCCCAGTGTTACTGGGGCTGAGGTTCCTTTGTGGGGCCACAGTGCATGCTGGGAGGTGAGGATCCCCGTGTCACTGAGGCTGAGATTCCTGCATGGGGCCACAGTGCATGCTGGGAGGTGAGGACTCCAGCATTGGGTCGCGGCGCACCTCGGGATGTGCGGACCCCAGTGTCGCCAAAGCTTAGGCTGCCACCCAGGGCTACAGTGCATATCACTACATTAACTGCCACTTCAGAGGATGAGTGTGTCCAGGCCACACCCCACAGCATTTTGATCAATCACATGACGGCCCCCTCAGCTTCACTGCTCTCTTAACAGCCTGAGTAGGTGCTGTGAAATCCAGCCATTAAGTGCTATTCTGATGTCTGAAGCATGTGCTGTCTTCCACAAATAAATTTTATAAATTTGTTAAATTCTCAGTGTATTATATTATCCAAAAATGTATCTAGTGGAGGGTCATGAGGGGGCCTGGAGCCTATCCCAGGCAGGGTGGGGGGGCACCCTGGAGGAAAAACCAGCCTATCACAGGACAGATACAGACACATGCTCAGGAGGTGCACAGAGGCAAAACGCGTCGGGTCTCTGCAGTCAGCACACCAGGCACCAGCCATCGCGTTTCCGACACATCTGACATGACACGGAAATCACAAGCTTCACCGCAGACCTGACCAGCTGATGCTGAGGGTTAAACCAGTTAACATTTAGCGTCACGCCAAGCGACAGGACCTGGTGCTTTCATCGTGGTTCTGACTCGATGCGGATCTGCAGCAGCTTCCTCGGGGAACACCTGAGCCAGCATGTCTCCCCACGGAGAGATCACACGAGCGACAAATCCCCAGTGTGACCAGCCGATCTGAGGTCTGAAACTATCACTGCAACAGAGGCATGAAAAAGCTGTAAGAGGACATAAAAACAATGGCAAAATCATTATTCAAATTTCCAGAACATAATCTGCTCTAACATGGGGCACTCGTATTAAAACATCTAATAGGGGTTCTGTACATGAATAACACTAAATCCATTTTAATAAATAAACATACCATTAAATATGCCATTTTATTTGCGCACACACGCACACACACACACGCACACACACGCGCACACACACACACACACACACACATGCACACACACACACACACATTTGCATTCATGTCTTTGTGGGGACCATCCATTCATTTCAATGGGAAAAACTCTAATCCCAACAATGGCAACCTTGACCCCTACCCAGCCTTAACCTTAACCATAAGTAACCAAACGAAATATAACACTTTTAGCATTTTTAGTTTTTTGATTGCAGCGGCAGATTTTTATAAAATTGAGTGTCCCTTTGTGGAAACTGAGGAAATGGCCCCCAAACGTCAAACTAACAGGTTTTTGTAATATATACATACCCCCCCCCACACACACACACACAAATAATGCACTGCAAAATATCATAAAACAAATAGTAGAAGCATCACTGAGACAGATATCTATTCGCCTTCATCCCAAAGTGCGAGCTTTTCCATATGAAGCTCCCATTCTCTCTCTCAGCGGCTCAGAATTCCAAATTTCCGAGAATTCCTTTGTTGTTCTGCAGCTATAGGCGCGTGTGTGGCTGGGCTTCCGCCTCACAGAAGGATGGATTGGCTGGCTGTCCTCCCCCACAGCTGTCTCCAGCTCCAATCTGCCAAGCCGCCGCTCCAGCAGAACACGGGGCCACATTCTCAAGCTTTTTCCGCAATTAATTCCCCTTCACCGAGACTCGCACTGTTTTGACAGCATAACATACAACAGGCTGTGTGTGAAAATCTGGATGTGTAAGAAAAAGCAGGAAAAAAACCAAGAAAAGAAGCTGCAGGC
Organism: Hippopotamyrus pictus; assembly: GCA_026781145.1. Lineage (NCBI taxonomy): Eukaryota > Metazoa > Chordata > Actinopteri > Osteoglossiformes > Mormyridae > Hippopotamyrus > Hippopotamyrus pictus. The sequence continues at coordinate 5,146,554 of JAODLC010000050.1, forward strand.
CGCCTTCCTGAAAAGAAGACGCACTTTCCTGCTGGGCACTTTGTGACTTTTCAGCGTTTTTTCAAAGAAGAGAAAAGAGAAGGATGAGAGATGTTTACAAAATATTAACTGTGACATTTTTTACTGCGCCACTATGTGCACCACAAGTTGTTTAAATCAGTGTAAATTCAACAGTGGGAAAAGCCAGAATTTACACGATTTTCCTTGAATGAAATGGCAAGCGTGATAGATGTGACTACATGTGATTTTTATGCATGCTTTACGTATTATCTCTCCGAGATCCCTTCTCTATGTTGACGCGGACATTGTTGGGCTGCTCGTCCAGGCGGGGGAGGGACCTTGTCGGGACTCGTTGTGGGAGGGTGACTGTGCTGTTTGTCTGCGAGGTCTCTGCCAGGGCCCCTTCTGCAGGGCGCTTTCCGCTCTTGCCGTGTTTTTGGGGAAGTCGCTGCTTCCTCTCCTGGATGCCCCAGGAGTAAATTTGTTTCCTGTTTCAGTCTTTGCTGAAAAAAACGTTGGATGTGTGTCAAAGGTGTCCCTGCATTTGCCCCACATGTCCTGTTAGCATCCCTAAACAAAGGAGGCTGATTTCACTTTGGTTTTGGGGTGGGGGGGGCAGGCCTGAGTACCAGTCCAGCAGTGTGATTTTGGTAAAGGTGCTTTCGTAATTAATGGTGGTATCGTCATAAAAGCAGAGGGTTACATTAGATGGGTGTTTTAAAGGGCCATGCCTTACCCTAACCCTAACCCTGACCCTAACCTCAACCAAAACCGAAATGAAGTAGATAAATTCAAAGGGGTTACAGAAAAGATGAGAGAGGGCACACTGGGGAGGGGGGCAGTCGAGAGGCTTACTCCACACCACTTTCTTTCTCTACTTGGCCGCAACCACTGTGTACAGAGGGCACATTGGACACCCTTGGGGGGGGGGGGGGGGGGGGGCTTTCAAGCAACTGACAATCACAGCACACAGATGCCTCTCCTTCCATGTTCCAGCTCCTCTGATGCATAATGAGCTTGCTAATTGACCACATTTCCCCTGCCCCACGCACACTGTGAAATTCCTCCCCTTGCCTGTATTTATCAATCTACTCTTACTGCCAATTTATTTATTAGGGGCCATAAACATGTAGAGGCTCTACGTTCATTCATACAGGCTTTACCGCGGAGAAAATATAATGAGTGACATCGCAGTCCCTCAAAACCATGACACAGATACGTCAACCGGTTGACCCTCATTAAAAACACGCGGCCGTCTCCCAGAATCAAAGACCTCTGACACTTTTGGTATGAAGCCTTTTTAAAAACCGGTGTCCTCAGTACGAAAAGACGATGCTGGACAGCAGTGCTGAGGCAGTCCATGAGGTCACGGCGTCTTTGTGCCGTCAGAGTTGGGCATGCAGGCGGTAAAACGTCTTTTCAGCCTCGACACAATCACCTTCCCGAGCCGATGCCCTGTGCCGACTTCAAACCTCACTATTCATTCACTTTAATTAAGAGGGAATTTGTGCAGGATGAAGCTGTTTAACACAGAAGACCTGCGGTGGTGTTTGAAGCCTTCTTTGCTCTCTGAAGCCGTTCTTTTGCATTTTTGACGGCTTGCTAAATAGTTTGAGGATGAAGATCATCTTGCTGCTGGCAGGATGATTCCTGCAGCTGGCCACTGTAATTAAAGGATGTGGGATAATTAATAAAATACCCAACACTTGATTATAACTGTAAGCTATTAATATGCAGTCTCATTTTTATCCTTAATACCCCTTGGTCCTCTTTACAAGCATCACATCCCGCATCTGGCATAGACGGAATCTGATTTCTGCTCTAAAGACTAAATGGGGACTGAATTATGGGGGAATTGTGACTGTCGTGGTTCATCCTCATCTGATGCTGTCCAGGTCTAAACTACTGAACAATCAGATGCTTTAACTCCAGCTGTTGTGGTTTAACTCCAGCTACAATGGTGTAAGATCCCACCTTGAGGACTGGGCATTGCACATCCAAACTCTCTGGTCATCAGATTCATTATTTCCCAGCATACTTAGTGCTGGGAAATATCACCAGTATCCCTGAATGGATTGATGAGGTGAATATTGTCTCACTGTGGTCCTGGTTTAAAGACCCTTGAGTTAGTGGGTCATTTTCTGTTGGCTACCTAACGATACTGAGTGATTGTTACCATGTCAACACATCACACGGGCAAAGTGGGCGGATGAAGGTAGCCTCAACTTCAAAAGGCATGTGAACCAAAGCCTTGACCTTCTTAGAAACCCTGTAAACAGGATGCACAAAGCCTAATTCTCCTAAATCCAAACTAAAAAACCTAATGAACAGGAGATTTGAAGATGATAGATTAATTAATCACATGAGATACTGTTGAGGTCTATGTAGATAGTCCCTGGGTATGTGGCAGATGCGATAACATAATAATCTAATAATCTCAAATAACCATAAATTATGGAAGTGGAGATAAAGTAAGAGTTCTTCCAAACCCAGCAGCAATCTGAGCCTTTTGTGGGACAATTTCTCATAAGAACAATGTGAGAGTCTCATTTTACTGTCACCAGTCTCAACATTATCAGCTAGGAGTCATGTGATCAAGAAAAGCTAGACACTTTTTCTCTGGGACAGATCGGAACCTAGCAGAGCCCATGTCCCCAATCCTGGACCGGCGTTCAGCATTTCCATGCAGAACAGCATAAGCTCCACACACTGGATATACAGCCTGAGAGATGTTCACTGGTGCTCACTTTTTGGAGAGTAACATGTCAAAGTACAACCAGATAGTACTCTACTGGTACTACAATATAGTAAATACTACAGTACTATAGACTGTATGGGTATGGAGGACAGGCAACACCATTGAGGGTAGTTCTACAATAAGCAAATCCACGCAGCAGAAATAGCAGTGAGAAAATAGAAAAAAGACACTCGATAAATAAGGGCAGGGATACCATATTCTACTCATCGTCTCCTCTGGACAGGGAACAGATTTCGAATCACAGCAGAAACATGAATACAGAATCAGTCACTTAGAAGCACATTCACCCCCTTGTGCCAAGATTTTGATACTGAGTTCACTTACTGTGCCAGTAAACTGCAGGCTGGACAAGCAGCTCCGTGGGTACTGCTGTGAGGAATCTCCTGTCTCTGACCAGATAAAACACTCAATATGTACAAAACTGAAAAAAAAAACAAAATCTCTGACTCATAAACTCGACATTTCACCCGCTGGGATATAGCTGCTCTCTATTGCTGTGCTGTGTGGGATTCTCTAAATGACTCCTATCATTTAATTATGTCACAGGATTCGTTGTTTCGACTCCGTCTTAATTTGGCCGGTAGTTTGGGAGTCCGTTACGATGGCACACGGACATCGCCATCCGTCATCGCCAGTCAAAGCCACGTCAGGAGCGGAAAAAGACGCTTCTCCCAGGTGCGGGAGACCGTGATGATAAAGCAAGAGAACAAATAAACTGAAGACATAAGTGCTACTGATGCAGAGCGAGCAGCTGTTCAGCTGCATGCGTTCGTCCCACATTTAAAAAAAGCAGAGAGACAGCTTGTCTCCTCGCTCTCCTGTGTCCTCGTGCGGCACGACGGCTCCCGTGGCAGGAGTCCAAGACCACTGGGCCCTGGAGGACGCAGATGGAGCTCCTCCGAGCCGCCGGCCAACGTATCCTGCGCCGCCTGCCATTTTGTGCACAAGTGGCTCTGATATTCGGGGCAGGGCGTGGGCGGGGTTACCTGCGACGGCAGTGCCGCTGCTGTGACCGCATCCAGATTCAGCGTGTGTCACGGATCACGCGCAGATCCACCTAAAGGCAAAAGACTCGGGTTCCATCTGTCGTTGCTGTTTAGAAATGCGGCAGGCCCGTCCAGGACAGAGAGGTGCTAGTGGACTCTCCTAGTGGCTTACAGATGTCAGACCTTCATCTGTTAGCAGAGCCATTCGATTTCCCATTTTCAGCTCATACTTACTTCTGTGATTATTCTTATTCATGGTGGTGAATGTGGGCATCATAATATACCTGTGAAATGTCTCATTCAATCTTGAGGTGGGCCACTGGATGTGATTCTAGTGGACTGTGATGCTGATGGACACAGTGATACTGATAGAGACAGTGATGCTGAAAGAGACGCTGATGCTGATGGACACGGTGATGCTGATGTAGATGGTGATACTCAAAGAGACGGTGATGCTGATGTAGACGGTGATGCTGAAGGAGACAGTGATGCTGATGGACATAGAGATGGAGATGGTGATGCTGATGGACATAGAGATGGAGATGGTGATGCTGATGGAGACGGTGATGCTGATGAATTGTGATGCTGATGGACATAGAGATGGAGATGGTGATGCTGATGGAGACGGTGATGCTGATGAATTGTGATGCTGATGGACATAGAGATGGAGATGGTGATGCTGATGGAGACGGTGATGCTGATGA
>JAODLC010000050.1:5162060-5182824 GCA_026781145.1 Hippopotamyrus pictus
TTAACTTTCAATAATGCAGTCTTATCCACCAATCACGTATTTACCAAATCTAGGTGCCCCGCACCCCAGCCCACCCCAAAGAAAACAGGAGTACTTTATCTCTCTATTCTAATAGGAGTTAGATTAGAAGCCCAGATAGAGGAGGAGGGTTTTGAATAGCTGTCCTGAACAATGTAATCTCGCCATCTCTGAGGCGCTGACAAGCCGCTGTTGTTCTTCGCTCTTATCAACCGTCGCCAATATACCAATAAACATCCCCAGCAGCAAGCCGCTCGCCAAATTTATGACATACATGATCTGATTGCGATTAGCCAGCCAATGAGATGGGCGTGTTCCCCGGCGACACCCGCCCCTTCGGCCCTCCCCAGCAGTCTGGTAGCAGGAGTGACACCCTTGGGTGGCAGAGCGTTTGGCTAACGTCGCAGGCACCTCGTCCAGATGCTTATGGACCCATGAGATGCAGCGCGCGGCCCGAGATCCGTGGTGCCTTAACCGTCCTCCCGACACCTCGCCGCATCCCCAGCGTCACCTTCTCAGTTTAATACCGCCGCTGCTGATCATTTTCACACACAATAACACCCGCCGTCACGCGCCACGGGCAATTTACTGACCGAGTCGCCCGACTGAAGGAGTGTGGAAGGAGATGGAAGGAAAGCCACGGGAGATGGGGAGCACATGCAGAATGCACGGCATGAGGAGAGCATGTGCGACATGCAGAATGCACAATGCAGAGGGAACATGCAGAATGCAGACATGGGGAGAACATGTAGAATGTACAACACAGGAGGGACATGCACACACTGATGAGGTATGAGACCACTGTGCTACCCATATATTATATTATATTATATTATATTATATTATATTATATTATATTATATCGCCCCCATGACCTGTACAGGCCAAGTGATTGAAAGGTGGATGGATTGATGGAGGGAGGGAGAGATGGATGGATGGAGATAAATATGCAGTTATATTATTTGCAGTTATGTATGCTGCCTTGCTAAAAGAGTTATGGTATTTTCTCACATTTTATTATTTGTGATTTTGATTTAAGCAGCCACCAGCCATCCAAATTTTGCATAATAAATACATACAATTTTCACAGCCTTACAGTTTTCTTGCTTTGAACATAAATATCCGTCAAATAACAGCAGCTCCCGTTTTCCTATTAAATGCAAACTGGAGGTGAGATCATAGGGTTTTATTGTGGGTATGAACTTAGAGTTTCCACTTTCGCTGGGTTCATTCGTGGGGTGCGTTTTTAGGTTTGAGAAGTGGTTACAGCAGTTGATGCGGTTAATGCAGTTATTGCAGGTAATGCAGTTGTTACGGTCCCTAACATCTGCTAGGAACTTGTGGCTCACTGGTCCAAGGTGAGTTAGCGCTTTTCACACGTGATTTTCCTTACTGTAACAGTACAGCTTGATGTGACCTGACACTGAGAGTTTTCCCTATTTAACAAAAATTGTGACATGTCTCACTTACAGTGTCTCGCTCTCTCTTGTCTTCTGACATTACCGCTCTCCCTGTTTCATGCACCATTTTGTATAAATGACGTAGTAATGGATTACCACATACTGTACTCTTGTCAAGTGCCTTGGAGCAAATGTGTTGTGAAAGTAAATTGAAGTGAATATGAATTCTGTTCAATGCTTGAATTCGTCCATAATCATTGAAATCTCTGATTTATACAAGAATGTGTATTTTCTTGTGGTTTTGTGAGGTCATGTTATAAATGTTTCAAGACAATTTTTGAAATCACACGCCAATAAAATGAGCTTATTAAACACAGACTGTTTACCACTGATTGGCATTATTTTCTGCGGAACCTCATCAGCAGTGTGATTGTGGTGCCTTTTAAACATTTTATAAAGATTATACTAGTGTTAAATATAAACTGAAATGAAATTATTGTTAATTTCATTGTCAATCCATCCATCTTCAGACTGCTATTGTGATCAGATTTAGAAGCTTGGTATCCAGCTGGTGGTTAAATTTTTTTTCCAGAATGTTTAAACTGCCTTAATGTTTACATGTTTGCCTTTGCTATCTTCTGTCAGAGACTCTTATCAATACATGGGAAACCCTGGAATATTCAGCCTTTCTTCCTTGAGGTAGATTGACGCTGGCATGTTAGGCACAGAATCCACTCGCGTTCGCTGTAACGTGTGCACATTAACTGGAAAAAGGTGGCTGGTCAGGGAGAAGTCATCCTTTATGTCAGTGAGGTTTATCTGGCAAACAGGGGCCTGGCCTCTGATAACTGCGGGAATAAAACAGTGCAAGAGGTCTAATCCAGTCGCCGTACGAATATAAAGATTCAAATGCTGATGTCAGCAATTGTGAAACTCTCAAAGAGGGCTGTCTCTGAACCTCCTTTTTATTCCTAATGAAATGTTTACTTGCCTCTGAGCTGTCAGAACACATCAGCCAATAAATACCAATTTGAAATAAAAACGGAATGATTAATTTGCATCTCTGTGGATTCCGCTTTCAGTTTTCCACATTTCCGATGAACAGTAAGGTTCTGTATACTGGCAGGTCTCTGTGGTTGGAGTCATTTTAAGAATAACTCCGGTGAAAATGTACATCCCGCTTGGCCATTTCTGAGCTTGACTAAAACGAGCCGCGCCGTGTCGGAGGCCTTGAGAGAATGATGTTTTCCTCTTTTCCTCTCTGAAGACGTTTTTCTGGCCGTGTCCATTGTTTGGCTGTAACACAGGTACAAATCCCAGCTCTAAGGAGGCCTTTGGGAGGAGAATGTATGTGCTGGATGTGAGAGAAGGAGAGAATGAGGGACAGAGTGAGAAGGACCTGCTTGGCCTGCACAAAGCCGCCTTTTTCATTCTCCATGGTCCTGTTTACTCTCCGACGCCTTTCGATATAAAGCCGCTTCAATGCGACCAAAACCTAACACACTGGAAACACTGGTATACGCTTCCCAGTACTATGGGGAACATGCGACCCAGTGGTCAAGATAAATGTGGGGTATTTGAATACAGATGATCAGCGGCGGCAGAATTTTTGACTGGTCAATGTACGCGGGACAGAAAGGCAGAAAGAGACAGAGAGCTGCACAATGAATTGACGGCATAGCTATCGTCTCGTCATGGAACATCCCGTAATAAAAGCAATGCACTGTGATGATGCCCGCATGCTGATCTGAGGGTCTGCGGGTGGTGAACTGGTCAGCGGTGCCCCGTATGGACCAAAGCCACCTTATCTGGGTGTCCTGCTGGTGGATACTCAAAAGTCTGCTGAAACTGTTTGACAGCTCGGTCAGGCAGCATGGGCCGGAGAAGCAGGCAGAGCTGAAGCAAACGGGGCCTGATTGATGCCCGTCACCATGACCATCAAAGCAAATCGCTGCTCAAAAAAGTGAAGGTCAAAACCTCTCACTCTTTCACCTTATCTAACTCCTTCTTTTTCTTTCTGTTTTCTTCCAATTTATCACATAGGTGAAAACAGAATAGATTAGGTCCAAGTGGTAAAGGAAGGGCAGTAGTATCAGAAACAGGTTGATGGTGAAAATCGTGCTCACTCAGTTCCTCAGAGGATTTTATGCATTCACAGAAACTAAAGACAAAGGACAGATGTGAAGGAGTGAAGGAATGTTCCAAACGCAGCCTGGACACACGACTGCCGGATCAAAGTGAAGCGCCAGCCCAAAATGTCTTCCACCCTTTCACTGATCCATTTTTCAGAGCCGATCTGTTCCTTCCATGTAAAACATTTCGGTATTGTCGCCACCCACTGCTATTGTCGTGTTTCCATTCTCTGACAGGGGAGAATTTTATCGTGTTAATCCTGATCATCTTTCAGCCACATGATGTCTGTTGCTACTATTTAAGAGTGGCAACACATTTGAAGATATCCTGTGGAATTAAATGGACTTAAACACGGGTAGTGTGGGTCATGTAGACTGCCGTTCGGTTTACCATCAGCCTCCGAACTGTCGCCACATGGTTCCCCCTGGCAGGAGGGACACTCGCTTCTCAGAAGGACACTCGCTGGTTCTCTGCAGGCCAACTGGAGCAGTCCTCTGCCTTGGCCTGGTCTCAGGGGAACCTGCTCCCTGCCAGCAGATCCAAATCCCATTCCACGCCAGCCGGGAAGGGGGCAGCTGCGTGGCTCTGCCGAGTCTCCTGCCATATCTGTGAAGATAAGATTGGAATTCAAGCTGAGCTGCCCTGCAAGCCTTTGTGGGATGTGCAGAAGCTATATCTGTCCCATTATGAGGCTGAGGACCAGCACCATTACAGTTTTCATTGAAAGGAACATGTTGGGATAAATAGATCTATTTTACTACAGATCAGGACCCCCAACGTGACTGTAAATCCTCAGCTTGACAGAGGATTGCAGGTCCTCAGGGCACCAGAGAACCTTTAAAAAAAATCTTCAGCTCGACATAGGATCAGAGGTCCTCACAGGACCTGAGAACCTTTAAAAGACACTCGGCTCAACACCACTCCACGACCTGTCGGGTCTTTCTTAGCCAGTTGCTGCGCTTCAGTGTATTCAGTCCATTAGCTATACGTAGCGGTCCGCAGTGGAGAGGGGCGACAAAGAAAATCACGGCTAGAAAAAAGCCTATATTTCATACACAGGCAACCGCATTTGGCCTGGATGATGTGCCAGACAGACATTCTCTGTTATAAACATTTATCCTTTTGATGAATGGCGTCGCTTGGTCTGTGTCGTCTAACTTGTGATAATTGGCTGGGAGCAGACTGACTCTCTTTGGCTGTGTGATGGCGACACCTGCATCACGGGCGTTTACGCTGAGCCCCGGCCTTCCCAGAGCCCTCAGCGACGGATTCTGCCACAATAACGACAAAATGAGACAGATCATGTTTAAATTAGTTAGGCGCTGAGGAATAGGCAGGAGACGTCTGGGAAGATCAGCACAAATTAAGTGGGCAGCATCCCTTCGCGACCGTGAATTTCTATGAATCTACATCCCGCAAAGAAAGAGAAAGTCACTTATGGTTTCTGTGTAATGGTAATGAGAAATGCATAAAGATGTCTGCAAAATTCACACATGTATTACCTAGAGAAAAATGTTTGTGAGTCACTTATAAAAATTATACATTACATGAATTAGAGTGGACAGAATAATTAATGGAAATCACCGCAAAATATTACCTAAACACTTGTAGGATTATTAGTTGGGCTGTACCAGCATGTTTCCATCTGGGTAACAGGTAATATTTACAAACGTGGCAGGGAAATGCTGACCTTAGCAACACGCGGTGTGAGACTGAGATGTCACCACCGGTGAAACGCGGTGCGCGGAATGGAGGCGCCCCACCGAGGCTCTGCAGACGCACGAGACGGCAGCCCAGGGGAACACAACAGGGGGGCAGTTTGCTCAGCCGCGGAGATCGGCCGGCGGGGGCCCCGAGCCGCGGCTCCTCGCGGTAAAGGAAGCTAGGCTCCTCAAGGTCCATTCTCCGGATGAACTTCGCCGAACATCGTCCGAGATAAGGGCTGTAATCCCCGCGGCGGGACGATGAGCACAGGATACGGCCTCTTTACTTTAAAATCAATAACCGCACACGTGAACGGGTAGAACGCTAATAATCCGGCTGCTGTGATCAATCGGACGCAGAAGCACTGGGGAATAAACAGCGTGTGGTGAGATTTTCTCTAGTAATAGGAAATGAGAATCTGAAGTCAGATCTCGGAGGGGGCTGTGTGTTCGGGACACTTTTGTTTATAACAAACAGTTATATTGTGAGGGAAGCAGATAAGTGCTTACATTACAAGTGCTGATAATGCATCAGTCATGAAATTATTCATACAACAGTAGATACTCTCAGGGTAGGTTTTTAGCCACGCGCTGTAGTGCTTTCTGCAAAAAATAATAATAGAATGAAAAAAAAGGGAAAAACTTTCCAGTAATGCGGAGATTAGCAGCAACTTTAGATGAGATAAATATGTTTCCCATAAATATTTTCATTTTTTGTAATATTTTCTAGATAAACCTTCCTGCGGCCTCGTTGACCCACATAAAGATTTGCCTGCTCCGGGGTTAAGATGAGCTCAGGGGAAGACTCGAAAAAACACAGAGCAATTTAATCATCTCTGAAAAGTCTGAATTTGCATATGAAATAAGAAGCGTCCCTGCAGAAGGCGGCTGATAGGGGGCGATGCGGGCCTTCCTCATGATTAGATGAGCGATCAAACCCAAGTCTGAGTACACAGTGTGTCTGTCTCTCCCATCCACGCTTCCTGATTTATTTCTTGTTTCGGTGTCTTGAGGTCACTCTTAAGTAAGTCAAAGGCTTGGACTGGAACTGGGAAACGATATTGTTCTTCCGACGGGATGTTTTCAGACCTTAATGAAATGGGGACATTTAGAGCCCTTTAGTCAAACATGCTGCTCTCAGTATAAATCATATTTAAAGCTCTCAGCTTGTGGGCTGGCCGCCCGCAAGGTGAAACATGGGGGTCAGGTCTATGAGACGTATCAGACCTTGATGAAGGACACTGGCTTTGGGGACATGGAACCTCTCTAGCGGGAAGGAGCCTGAGTCAGTGGCAAGAGATGGGGAGGTGTTAGCTAGGGGTAGATGTCTTACCTGAGGCCGAACTTGCTGCGCTGGTCAGGGGATTGAGCACTGGATGTTAATGGGGTGATGTGGTTGACGTGCCTCTTCGATGCTGCATGGAATGGGGGGTAAAGTACCTCTGGACAAGCGAAACTAGGGAAGTGGTCCTTCAACAGCAGGGGTCATCAACCTTTTTGGAACTGAGAGCTACTTCACAGGTATTGAGCCATACGAAGGGCTACCAGTTTGAAACGCCCTCCTAAACTTATCTAAACCTCATGTATAATAAACCTGTTTTAAATGCTTTCAAACCTATATGAATGCAAATGTGATTAAAGAAGAATAGCAAGAGGATACAATAAAATTTTAGACGCTGTTCACTGGTGAGTTGTGCTATTTTTAGAACAAGTCCGCGGGCGACTCATGTGCTCCTTGGGTACGTCCTGGTGCCCGTGGGCACCATGTTGGTGAACCCTGCTCTATAGGATTATCACACATCTTCAGCTGTCAACTCCACCGGTTGGTGCAGCCTATGATCCAGGAGGAACAATGCTGATCCAGGTTGAGTCCATGGTGTTGGCCTTTGGCAAGGGTGCTTATCATCTCCATTCCTGTTTGAGATTTTCATGGACAGGATGTCTAGGTGTAGCCGTGGCTGGAAAGGATACCGCTACGGGGGGTAGAGGTGACATCCCTGCTATTCGCAGATGACATTGTGCTTTTGGCCCAATCTGGACCTGGACCTCCAGCACGTACTTGAGCAGGTTGATGCCGAGTGTGAAGCAGCGGGGATGAGAACCAGCACCTCCAAAGCCGGCCTTTGTGGAGCTGCCTAAGCACCTCGGGTTACGTGCGCCGCGTTCACCGTCACCGCCGGTTCCGGAAGTCGAAGCTGTAATTGCGAGCACAGTCCGAGTGTGCACGGGTGTCCTGTGGAGAGCGTGTCCTGCGGGGTCCCGTAGCAGGACGTGGGCGTGCTGCCTGAACGGCGACTCTTCTGACCCGTGAAGAGAGGCGCCAGATTGCCGCGATTCAGGAACACCGCTGCCCCACTTTCACGGTCCCGCCGGACCGCCGAGCTGCCAGAGCCAGAACCCTTCGCGGAAGCCGCACCGCCAGCCTGCCTGTTCGGGTCACGGGCTTGCGATCCGGCCAGGCACGGCTCCTTTCCGAAATCGAGGGAACGGAGGGAATTATGGGAGTGGCACCCTCCTGCTTCTCCCACGACGGTGCTGGACATTCATGCCTGAGGGAGATATTAACTAAACGCTGGGCAGGGCGAAGCGGAGAGAGGTGCGCAGCTACACTCGCACGAAGCCCATGCTGGTAAAGAGAAGCTCATTAGACCTCCTGCCGTCCTCCCGCCCAAAGTGCCGCAGGGCCTCTCTCTATGGCCTGGGGGGGGTGTGGGGGCTGTGTGGAAGACCCCCCCCCCCCCCCCCGTGTCTGCTGCAGATGCCCATCCACCGGCACAAGACGCGGGTCAGGCTTAAAGAGAGGTTAAATTAATGAGGTCCGTTAACGATTACTGGGCGCGTAATTAGGGAGAGGCAGCAGAGAATCCGTCTGCGGACTGTGCGACAAAGACAGGTACCAGGTGAGCCATCGGCGCTGCACACTGCGTCTGACCTGGTTCTGACCCATTTCTGACCCAGGACATCCCGCTGTACCATTCCCACCATTAGCATGAACATTAAGCCTCACGACTACCTATCTCATCCCTGTAAAATATACGCATTCATTTAGATCGGAAACATGGCTGATCTAATTTAACCATTTAGACTTACGAAGGAGCTTCTGAAAGCTTCATTGTCGCCTTATTGGCTTATTAAGGCAGTGAAAGGTGAATCTCGGGGGTTTGATGGAAGAAAAAAAACAAGTTTCGGTTCGATTTAGCTGTACAAAAACCTACGACAGAAAGCAATCGAGCTCTGTGCCCAGGATGAAGTCTGTGTGTGACGGAGCCTAACACAGTATGACTGGCTGCGTCACCGGGTGTTCAGTAAATGGAGATAAGCGTCATGTGAGCGCTTGCAGTTTGCAAATGCTACGTAAAGCAGCATAACCCCCCCCCCCCACCCCGCCTGTGCAAGCACTGCACATTAGAAAGCCACATTAGTTCTGCATACCTGATCCATAAATGCCCCAATTTCATTGGATGGCCGGGACCTGGCTGGTGAGGCGGCACTTTCTGATTGGACGGCCTGGGGCACAGTGCCATCACTGCTGGGCTGTGACAGGGCTAGCTTACACGTCCACCGAGACAGAATCACCACATCTGAAGGGAGGCGCGCTGGGTGTTGCCACGGTGGGCATGCTTACCGCAGTGAGCCGAGTGGCCCGGAAGCTTCTATGGCATGGATGGCTGACTGCTGCCGTGGTCCTCTTCATTCCTGGCACCAAAATGCCTTTTCCTTTCAGCTAAAGTTCTAGCAGAACCTTCAGCTCACAGTAAGAAGCACGGCCCATGGGTTGCGATCATAGAACCGGGACCTCTCCCTAAACATGCCACCATTCCCTGAGCAGAGGATCCTACGCACGTTCTGCTTCACCTGGAGATGTGTTGGGGACACTACTGTTTAGGTGGAGAAAAATGGTGTAGTTATTAACTGAGCATGGCACAGAGGACAGGGAAAGTGTGATTTTTTTAATGATTGGGAAGATCAGGGGGTAACAGACCAGAGTCATGTCGCCCTGATGTTGTGTGATGCGTCCTTGTTTATCATGGTAAAAATCCAGCGCTGTACAACAATCAGATAAAGGATGCTTCTCGGGAGGAAAGGGCATCTACGCTCCGATTCAATCAGGCCGTCGGTAACCCTTAAATTAACTCAAAATTGACTAAATGCCCCTGGAAAAACCAGGGCAGGAAATAGGGTGCCAGTGCCATCATTATGGGCGAGGCCATTTGCATATTGTCTTCAAGTAAATGAGATGGACAGAATGTTTTCATTTGCATGCATTAACCATTAACATAATAGGTAGGATCGCCACTGGGCCTGGACAGCGAGTCTGTTCCCATTGATAACCTTGGCACATCCGCAGATCAGCCCTGAAAAAAAGGGAAAAGCGAGACGGGGGCCAGCAATTCAGTCCCTGCTCTAATGTGGGATTGTTTCCATGGGATCTGCACAACCCCAGCGTTCGGAGTCCTGTTGCTGTTGGGTGAGAGCTGCCATTTCCCAAGTATCCGAGTGTTTCAGAGTCGCTATCGCAGGGAGGGGGGTGAGCCGGAGGGGGGGGGGGGGGGCCACGGCTGGCTCCTCCAGCTCAGCCCGACCCGTCTGTCTATCTCCCTCAAACACGCCTGCGTCATTCCAGAAACCCACCCGCTTGGGGCTTTGTTCCACGAACATGTGCCGGACCGCGCCAGTTCCGGGCTAACCGCGAGCGTGTAATTCGACACCGCCGGTAGCGGCCCGGCATCACGCTACATCTGGAACATCTGCAGACTCGCACACATCAATCCTTACTCCCCAAAGACCCACATCCCCGTTGGGCTGGGGGGAGGAGTCACCCTGAGGCTGTGGGACGGGGTGCGTTTGCCTCTGTGCCGTCACGCGTGCGGTAAGCGACAGAAGCTCCAGTTAGGGACGACTGGCAAGGAGTACGGGGCGCGGGGGGGGTGGGGCGCTCGTCCCAGAGGGGGGGTAATCTGCGTGTGTGTTACATGCGATTGGTGGGGGTGCCGCTGACATGCGTCCTCTTTCGGTCAGTCGACGGCACACGACTTGTCACGGTTAAAGCGGAGAGAGGTGGCCGCAGTGGATTTGTCACCGACTTCCCTGTCCTTCATCTCCCAGCCGAGTCGCTAACGAGTCTCTTAATGAGGCTGCGTCAGAGCTGGGCATTAAAGGGAGACTCGTAGCCGCCTGAAAATGCACATTTGCATGGATCGCATCTCCTGAGCGGGGAAGGGGTCTGGGCTGGTGGGGGGTGGGGGGACACAAACACACATACAGGTTTCCTATGATATATTCAGACTTGACCCAGTTTAAATCGCCGCCAACGGGCTCTGGTCCTGGACATGTGCTAAATCAGTGCAAACTCCATTGGCAGGTGGGGGGGTTAGGGTTAGGGTTAGGGTGGGGAGTGAGGCGGGATCAGTAAATGTAATAATTCACTAAAGTTCATGTGAATGGTGGTTTGATGCCGGAGGGCCGTGCGGGGGGGAGCTCTTGTGAACGCAGACGGCATAATTCAGGCAGTGTAACACTGCCCTTCCGTGCTGCCGCATGGTGCACACCTCCATCCAAACCAGGCTCCCACGGGGGAGGGGGGGTAATCACTGTAACATTCATAATTATATAACCTTAATCTTATATAACCTATAATCTTTAATTCTGTGTTTCAGCTATTCATTTTATGATTTTCTATGCATCCTCCCCTACCCCCGCCCCCCAACCTGCTGGGAGTCAAAAAGAAAGAAAGTTAAAGCTCAGGGTTAGGGTGAGATGGGGGGGGGCGTTTGCTGATGCCTGAAGCACAGGGTACAAGGCAGCAGACACCTGGTGCATCGGAGAATTTCAGGTTAAGATTCACTGAAGACTTTCAGTTTATAAATCATTAAAGATTTATGGCTATAATTTTAGAGGGAGGCTGCCTGCAGTATGTGTTGTTTATGTTAAATGCTGGGGGCCTCAGTCCATAGTTTACCTTAAATGAAAGTGCTGTTTTTAGAACAATGAAATCATCATCCATCCATTTTCTAACCACTTGTCCTGGTCAGGGTTGCAGGCAGTCAGGAGCTTATCCCAGAATGCACTGGGCAGAATGCTAGGGTACCAGTCTGTCACATGACAAGCAGGAACGACCTGGTGACAGTTTGCCGTAATGTTACTTATGTACAAATTAGTGAACCAAAGAAGGGTCGTGTGAAAGAAGGACTTCTTTCTTTCTTTCTTTCTTTCTTTCTTTCTTTCTTTCTTTCTTTCTTTCTTTCTTTCTTTCATTCTTCAGAGAAATCCTTAGAATAAACTCTTAGATTCTGAAAACTGAGCATGGATTTCTTCAGAATTACTGATACATACAATCCCTTATAGGATTTTTTCCGGTTGGTTGCGGAGTTTTGTAAAAGTTACAGGAATTACCGCTTAATTCTTCTGCTGCCCCCTTCTGCAGTGATGTCCCAGGCTTAGCACTCAGGTTACACACATCCATCCACTCATCCTGCTGAAGGTTATCTTACCTTCTGGTTTCTGGCACTCAGTATGTGGTGATCAGGTTTAGGGAATGGGGGACCGGAATCTGATGAAATTCCAGGCTTTTGTGCACGGCTGGATTAGGAGTCCAAAATGGAGGGGAGGGCACATCTGAATGTCACTTGACAATCCCTTTAATGAGAACTCATTTTCAGAAAAATGCCCAGCAGCTAATCTTTATGGGATAATTAGCTTCCATTTTCTTTACTTTTAATTACAAAAAGTATAAAAGATTTAACTGATCCATAAATAATTATTCTTTTGAAATGCTCATCTGACTTTACACTATTTTTTCAATTTGTAATAGCTGGATGCAATCTGTCATGCCCCCCACTGCATTATCCTTTTAATTCACAGTGTTTATAAGGATGGATATAATTTTAAAAGCAACTTTTAAAGCAAATGTTCATTATGTTCATTCTTATAGGAATAAAAAAATATTTGAATGTAAGATTGATTGCAGCCATGATTTCTTATAGCATTTAAAAGGTGTTTTAATTTCATTTTTTATGTAGTTTTGATAACACTCATATTTTGATACTTGCATTTTTGTATTCAATCAGTAATTCTTCAGTTTTTCTCTTTTTTTGCCTTTTAAATATAATTTCCATGGTGTAGTTTGGTGTGACAATGTCCCCACAGGATATTTTGCTATTCTGGGTTCAAGGACTCAAAGGTTCAAAAGCTTATGCTGTCATTTGTACAAGTACAATGAAATAGTAACTCCCTTCAGACGACATATATCAATAAAACATGAATAACAAAAATATTTACATTATTGGTCATCACCATTTGCTATTATTTGCTATTTATTAGGCTAGTAGGTCTTCATAGCCTTCAGGGCTGTTGCTGCCTCTCTGTCTTCTCTGACTTTGGGTCAAATAAGTCTACAGAGCTTGTAAACTTCTGTTATAGTTGGAGTCAGAGTTTGCAAGCTGTGGATTTAATCCAAGTTTAGGTCAGCTGCAGTTAAGATCCTTCTGACTGAGGATTTAATAGCACTGACCAGACGAGATACGGATAGTTAAACCCCATGCTGTTCAGGAAGAGCAGGGATCAGGCTGAGAGCTGCTCTGGGCACTGGGACGACCCTTCACCTTCTCATCCATGGCAGAGCTGGTTTTAGCGAAACAGTGTTTAGGAACAGTGTTCTGTGTGTCTCGCGATGGACGAGCCGCCCCTAAAGTGCATGCAAATGGGGGGATTTTCCAGTCCATGGGGAAGGGGGAGGGGGTTGAATGAAAAAAACAGAATGAAATCTGTGCAGTAACAACTATATGAAAGCTACCATGAACCACGCATGAAATATTACACAGAATGTTGTAATGCCACATTCGTGTATATTTTTACCGTAAATCCTCTATTTAACAGGTTACCTGGAAAATCAGTAATGAAGCGTTTTTAAAAACCACAAAAACATCGCAATATTAAAAGAGTGTTTATGCACTGAAAAGATAATTTGCACTAGAAATGTATCGTTAAATAGGAATGCACATTATTTACGGAAATACAGAAGATATTGGAATTTGGTGGCTCCCGCTTACGCTCGGTGAAGCGTAGGAAAAAGCCGTGAATGATTGGGTACATAAGGCTTATATAAGGGTTCACAGTAAATTACGCTTGAACTGCTAAATTTAGAAACGTTTGCCCAGGGTAGAACAAAATTTAGCAAAGAAGTATAGAAATAAAGGTCACATTTTTTCCACTTGAGTGCACTGACGGGGACTTCAGAGAACCAGTACGGTACCACTGGGTCTGTCACACCTGGTCCATTACTGTGGTTCTGTTACCCTAGGTCCGGTACATATTTCGTTACATGATGTAGGCCAAATGAAAGATGTCTGGTGTGGCTAATTTAGGAGATAAAGATGCTCGTACCCAGCACCCTGGCTGATGCTGTGTGCGGTGAGGCGTGTGCGGCTCTGCCCTCGAACCGTGGGCGACGGCGGCGGCCTTCACGTCGTCCACCGGGGACGCCGGTCGCGCTGAGGCGGGGATGAGTTGAGTCAGCACTGGATTAACTCAGTCTTTTCACAGTCATTACAGCAAGCCTTTTGGATTATGGCTGGGGGCTTTGAAGCCGTTTGTTGACTGTTTACTGTAAATGGCTGAGTTTAGGAGGGCTGCCATCACTGATCACCGGACTTACATCGCTAAGCAACCGGAATATCAAGTTAAACAGTAGCTGGTTATTCTTCGCTATAGCGGCTGTGAGCTCATGTCGGCTGTTTCACCAAGTCGCCGCTCTCTCGCTCGCTTCCTCCCTCTCTCCCCGTTCCTCTGCACACCCGCTAACTTGCTAGGCTGTGGTCCGTCTTATCACCAAGCTCCTTCTCAGTCACTCTCATCCCGCATTCCCATCGGCCGGGCCGGATTCGCAAGATCCAGGAATCTGGGATCGACGTGCCGTCATCCCCTTCGTCTGTGGCAGTGTTGGTAAGCTGCCAGTGTTCTCCTCTCCCAATTTGGAGACTCCAGAGCAGTCTCTAGGGGATGGGAGCATCTGGCTTCTCTGAAAAGGCCTGGTCGTTTTCATCTGGCGTCTTGGATCCTCAGAATGACGGCTGGGGATTGAGGTCCCAGCCCAAGACCGCTGATCTGGTGACCAGCAGTAAGAGTACCAGTGCTGTCCACCTTTTACTGCTACTCTGTGCCGACTCTGATGAAGCTCCAGATGCCGCAGTAGGTCAGGAGGTTTTCTCCACAGGGCTGCTAAGCCCACAGGACCCCTACAGTGACCTGGACTAGTAATGATACCTTAAGGCAGTCTGGGGAAAAAAATCAGTGATTAAACGGCAGCAAAATACCACGTGTCTTAGGCTCATGTCAACATCTGCCCAGCATCGTCAAAGGCATGATTCCAGGCGGCCCAGGACAAGTTCTCACATCCACGAGCCAGAGAAGTTCTGAAGAGCCAGATGCCCGAACCGTGGGAGCAGAACTTCTCTTCTATCGGAAAACGCATTAGCGGTACTCTGTCGCCCATCCGGGGAGCCGTTTTTCTGATCATCGCTCTGTTTGAAATGACCGCAGGCCACCCTGTGTCAGAAATACTGTGTGAAAAGTTTCACATTTCCACAGATGAACTCCAGAAACTATAGTGAAATCTTGAAGGGAGTTTAAAAAACCTTGCAGGACACATCGCTAAAGTTTCTTTGGTTCCTGGTAGGACCTGTGGGGGTTATTGGATGCTGTTGTCAGCCAGTACATTATATCTATGGTCACAGCTTCCAAGCCTGCTTTGCCGGCCTGTATTTATGTGTACTTTGTGTGATTATGATCAAACGTAATGATATACATTAACAGGCTGGGCGGCCCTTGTGTGTCTCCATTAGCCATCGCTAATGTGTGTAGCACGATGATATAATTGTATTAGCCGTCGCTAATGTGTGTAGCATTCAGTGATACAGATTTAATTAACACACAATGGCACATTAGATGCTTGTCTGGTGTAGTCATGTGTGATCTGGAGGAGTATGTGAAATTTCCCCCTCAAAAAAACCCCCGCTATCCTCTGATTGTGCGATTAGAAGAAGGTTTAGCTGCAGCTCGGTAGCCTGGCCCGATCCTAATCGCGCTTAGCCAGAGCGGCCGCGCGGTAGAGCTCTTGCCGCAGGTTCCTTGCGGCTCCATGGCGCGAGGCGTCAGATAAACATCATAAAACCGTATCTTAATTTACAGCATCCGTCTCGCTCGACGGGGCCTATCGGAAAAGCCGCGCGCAAATTGTTTTCATGTGCCGGGTTCCCACTAACGCGATCCGCTACAAAGGAGTCGTTCGCAAGACTAATGAAAGGAACAGGTCGCTTGTGCAGATTGGGGGGAGGGGGGGTGCTTTTATGAGTCCCTGCACAAGAATAAAGGCGAAGGGGGGGACGTCGGCTGTTTGAACTGAACTTACCACTTTATTGAGCTGAGGGGGCTTGTTAAAGTAACAATGGCAGCCGCTTACTACACAATATTCCGGCTCGGTGTAAGATAAAACCTGCTCACCACCGCTAGCGTGCCCATGGGGCCAAAGGCCATGCCTGCAAAGCAGCCAGGCTGCAAAAATAATTCATTTCCTGCTTGAAAAGGAAAGCGTAGCCCCATGAAATTTAGCAAATGATTGGAATTGTAGGGTAACACGAATGGGCTCCTTTGCGCGATGTGTGTTTTATTTGGGTGTGTGAAAGTCTTTTGAATTATACACTACAGACTGTAACAGGGCAGTTAATAGTAGGGCTGCATTTCACGATTTATGTGCTCAGTCTCGAGGTACTGCGTTGACTGTTGCTTTTGATTGACAATCTGCAGTTAAATGTTATGATTTTGTACTCTGAGGATAAAGCTATGATATGACAGGCAACAGTGTGTTACAATTCTTTTTCCAGTCAATGGCAACGGGAATCAGACAAATAGTTGTCAAATTTGTTGTTCAGCTTTGTTGTTCGGCATTTCAAGAATTCACTTTTCAAGAATTTCTCCACCAGTTTCATAACTGTTCACTGGTTAGTGAGCTTTCAGATATTTAATTAAACACCACAGAAAATATTCTATATTTACTATTCAGGTTAAATTTACAGCTACATATTGTAACATATAAATGTTAGAATGACACGGAATATAGAAGCCATGGATTTTCTGAAGCCATGGTATTTATTAAAACGGAACGTACCATTTATCGGAAAAATGGAACGTACCATTTATCAGAAAATGGAGAGGTACATGTATGTTATTATAACCATCTGGGTGATTTGGGATTTTTCATCCTCTCTTTTGCAATATAGGTGATAATGCTTTTTTGGTTTATAATGCAATCCTGCAGCAGGCTGATGGAGAGAGACGAGAGCGCCACGCATTCCATTGCGCATTAAACTGATACAATGCAGGTGATGCTAATTCCACCATGGACTGGGAAATAGCAATATGTAAATGTCGAAATATATGTATATAAATAAATAAACTGCACAGCTACAAGCAAAAAGCAGAATAATATAGATATAGTGGAATAATACTGCACTAAGGGGGTGAAATTAATCAAATGGAAAAAAAAATCTACTTTGATTGTATTAGTGTACCACCCGAAGGCAAGAAATATAAATGAAAAATCAACAACTGTTCCCAGGGATAAGGCCAAGAAATTAATAAACGCCCGACGTCACCTGTGTGTCCCCCAGGGGCCGTCGGTGACACGGAGAGCGAAGCCGCTGTTTTCCGGTCCGTGGGCCGCAGGCTGCGGTCTACTCCGGCACTGAGCACGATGTGTGGCTCTTACTGCAGAATCACATAGTGGGAGGCACCTTTGTACCATTAAAATGCTTCTGTGGCACAGCTGGGTGTACAGAACCCAGGGCTGCAGTCTGTCAGTCTTGCCATCTGACCAGCAGTGGGCTTTTTCACTGGAATGCTCTAACTTGGGGTACGACAGCAGGCCGCTCTTGAGCCTCAATCAGCCTCAGTCCACTTTCACACGGATCCTTCAAAAATACTGGTAAAAAACGCACACAGATGTCCTTCAGAGGACAGAATGCGCAAAGGGGGGACATTGTACACAGGCTCTTCTTTGATGCACCCAGCCATGTTTCGCAGTGAAACGGGCGGCCTTGCAGAGGACCGTCTAACCCTCAGCTGCCCCTTCCTCCCCTCAGGGCCGCTGGATGACAGCCTGGAGGACGAAGAGGGGGAGTGCGCCCTCGATGAAAATGATCTTTCCGTGCAGAGAAACTTCTCGGCTGAGATGGACCCCGACGGTGAAGACATGGACTACTCCTGCGGCAAAGGTGACCCTGGGCCGTGTCCGTCACCCAGCCGGGGTGCTTCTCCACTTGGTTTATTTACACACCTTCAGCTTCAGGCGGAAGCTGATGCACCAAGACAAGCACGGCTAAGACTTTTAGTCACACAAATAGCGCATAGTTACCATAAAGTAGGCAGCCATTTTTCCCATCTTTACTGGAAAATGTGACCTGTTCCAGTTTTCTAAAGACCTGCTAAGTTTGTGCGTGAGTGCGTTTGTCCTGCCGTGGACGGGCTTGGTGCCCTGCACTTCTTGGAATGTGCTCCAGACTCATCCGGATAAGCATTTGGAAGATGGATGGGTGGATGCTATCTCATATCTAATATAAGCGTTGCAGATCTAGACATTCACAAATAAACAGAAAACTAATTAATCAGAATGGTGAGCAGAGGTGTGTGATTTTAACGGATCGGCGAGATTGTAAACCTAAGTCTTGCATAACAATTACTCAAATCATGATTCCCGTGTGATTCAGGTGAGGTGATTAATCGTTAGGTAAAAGTGTGTCAACCTAACTGGACCATATCCGTATGACTGGAAAGCGAATGGGACTTAGAAGGACTGTGACAGAGGGAATTTCGGGTCCGGCTTTTTACCGGAGCCGAATCCAGGTGCTTCCGCATAGGAAGTCGAGCGTGATGGATTTGCAGATATTGTATCCTGTGTGTCATCCTGTGAAGCCACATTGCTGCTCTAAAAGGGTCGGGGAATTCCCTTCGGAAACACGCATCCGTGCAATGAGGGAAGAGGCGGTGTGCACACAGGAAGCTGTATTGTTTGTGTGACTCCTCTCTAATTCATGTGCACGTGGGACGAGTCAAGCAAGCAGGCAGAGCCAAGGTCTTCAGTCCTGCGTGGACGAAGGACAGAACCCCTGCAGCTCCAATGCACATACACACACCACTGAACACATCACTGCTCCCTCTGATATATGTATGTCGATCCACTCCTTTGCAATACTCACAGTATTTGCATATTTGCGTATTTGCAGGTAATTTTGATGATTGTCACTGGCGTAACGCATCATGACACATTGAGCCCTCTTGCATACGGGGCTACATAGCTGTCGATCCAACTGGTCAGTCCAACGGCCCCCACAGATGCTCGATACGTATCCGGCCGTCCACTCGATGCAACAGTAAACGAGATTCATCGGACCAGGCAACCTTCTTCCATTGCTCCAAGGTCAAGTTCCAATACTTATATGCCCATTGTAGGCATTTTTGACGGTGAATAGGAGATAGCATGGGCACTATGACTGGCCTGCGGCTCTGCAGATCCATACGCAGCAGGGCATGATGCACTGTGTGTCATGTCACATTACTCCCGTGATCATCATCAAAATTTTCTGCTATTTGTGCCACAATCGCCCTTCTGTTAGTTTGTACCAGATGGGATAGCCCTCATTCACATCTCGCATCAACGAGTCCAGGCCGCCCAACACCCTGTCAGCAGTTTGAGGTTTTTCCCTCTTCTGACCACTCTCAGTAGGTACTTACCATGACTGACCATCGGTGCCACACAAGCCTTGCCTTTTCATCGATTCCCTGACCGAGTTGACCATAATGATTTGTTAAAGTCACTCAGATTTTTACCCCTGTCCATTATATTTGAACATGCCAACTACAAGACTGGGGGTGGTCACAATGTTTTGGTTCACCGGTGTACGGTCCACCATGTTCACATATTTATTGTCATATTTCTAGTTGTATTTAATGACTTACTGAAGCACCTTATTTTATATCTGTGTTCTGTGTTAAACTTATGTTTCCAGTGGCCAGAAGGACATTAAGAGTAAGACTTTCAGCACACAGTGTAACCGATCGTCTACTGTGGTTGTAGAAAACTTTGCATCTGCGCGGACAGCATCGTTGATGCAACAGCCATGGAGACAGGAGCCATATCCTGTGCGAGAGTGTAATCGATCTAAAGACCGACCTCTCACTGTCTTCCAGATGAGGATGGAGGTGTCCAGGAGACAGGAGACCGGAACAGCGAGGGACAGAAAAGCAGAAGCCCACCAGACCCTGAGAACTGGGACGGGCCAAGTAAGAGGACGAGCCATATTACTTATTAGGGGATCTCTCCTAACGAATTAATAACCAACCGGGAGTGTTTAACAAGACCGGTTCTTGACAAACCATAGAAGGAAACTCGATGAGCAGATTCGTTGGGATTAAAAGTGCTCATTATCGCCATCGAGTTTCCTTTCCAGGGCTGAATAAAACTAATTAAATGACTTTGTTATCACGCTTCCACAGTGGCTTGGGTATGCGCTTATCCAGAAGCTTATGACAAACATCATTATTTCTCCACTTGAAGGATCTATTTTTTGCCTCCTCTGAGGGTTTAGAAACACTTCTGCCTTGATTTTTTTTGTCCTTCTGGAATTTTCCTTGGGACGGCCAACGCTCTTACTGAGGAGTAGCGCAGCGGGCGCTGGGTTTTAGCGACCCGTCTCTGGGATCGCGCGGCGACGCCCCTCCTGGTCCTGCCAGCTGCTGCCTGATCGGGGCCGGCGCTCACAGAGCATGCTGTCTCGCGCGCTGACAGTCTTCATGGTGCCTTCGTGGGACGTGTTTATCATTACTGCTCAAATTAGCATTTCAGTTCAGGGGACCGGGGATTGCCGGCAGAAGATAAGGGCTCTCAGACAACTGTAATGGATAATCTCTGTGATCGACTGGACAAAGAGGGCAGCGGAGTGATGACAGGAAGATGCATCACATCCACGGGGACAGGTCGCGGGGGGACGGCACAGCTAACTGAGACAGCCTCACTCCATCAGGCTGTCAGAATATTACGGGCAGTGCATGCCTGTCTCACAAACATGTTTAGACATTAAGACGTTAAAGTAGCTGTCAGACTCAGGGGATGCTGCCATATGGAGGAAACCTGGGGGATAGAGGGAATGGGAGTGACTGAAAGGATGGGCAGTGGAGGAGGTTATGGAGGAGATAGAGGCGGTGCTGGAGACCAGGGCGAGAGAGCTGGAGGGAAAAGGAGACCGGTGTTGGTAAGACAGGGAGATGTTAAGGTGATAGGGAATGCTGGGGGAATGGAGGAGACTGGGGGATGGGTGAGATGGGGGAACTGAATGGACGAGGAAGATGGAGACTGGGGGATGGTGAGACAGGGGAACTGAAGGGACGAGGAAGATGGAGACTGGGGGATGGGTGAGACGGGGGAACTGAAGGGACAAGGAAGATGGAGACTGGGGGATGGTG
>JAODLC010000050.1:5188168-5208829 GCA_026781145.1 Hippopotamyrus pictus
GTGTGTGTGTGTTGTGTGTGTGTGTGTGTGTGTGTGTGTGTGTGTGTGTGTGGTGTGTGTGTGTGTGTGTGTGTGCGTGTGTGTGTGTGTGTGTGGTGTGTGTGTGTATGTGTGGTGTGTGTGTGTGTGTGTGTGTGTGTTTGTGTGTGTGTTTGTGTGTGTGAGTGTAGGGCCTGCAATGCACTTTAAATACAACCATTCAGAATTTTTTTAAATCCCAATGCTCCTGCATGGGGGGGGGGGTGGTTAAGATTATCTGTATTTTCTGCGTGAAACCTGAGTGAGGTCTTCTTACACCATAAAAAGGACCACTTTCTGGAACGTTCCAGCAGCTCTCGTATAGAGCCCTCAGACTGGTTAGCGCGCTTGGTGCAGCACACCAATCAGAGAATCACTCAGCTGCCGGCCAGAGCAGGGAAAACATTAATTAAGAAAATAGCTGCTGTTGTTCTTATGATAATTTTGCCATTTGCTTTCGACGTGCCCTCTTGCACTTCGCCTGCCTCCGTCCCGCCTGGCCCGTGTTTCACCACAGTCTTACCTTAATTGTTTATTTGTGGAGCGCGAGTCTCAGTGGACGTCTGTGAAGGTTTTCGCTGTTTGTCAAGAACACTAATAATCGCTTGGGTTTATTTTTTGTATTTATTTATTTTTTTTACCATTTAGCTGCTGGATCACGAGCGTGTAAAGGAGATTAATTAGGGTCCTGTTGGATACACACGTGGTGGTATGTGACTCCATGGATTAGAATGCTGCGCTTGTGATCGGAAGGTCACTGGTTCAAGTCCCAGGGATGGGAGAGCGGTTTCAGGCCCTTAACCAACAACCATTTCATCCAGGAACTGGCTGACCCTGTGTTGTCAATAAAAACAATAAAAGTGCTGCATAAAATATAGCTATACTGGAATAGTCTACAGTTAGATCTCTACAGACAGGCTGAGTGTGATCATGATGTGGGATGGGGTTGAGCGGGGCCCCGTCGTTGCAGGGCGATCACGTGGGCGTCGGAGCTGATGGGCGACTCCCCACAGGGCTTAAACGGTCGGAGGCATCCGGCTGCACTGTAATCGCCGAGGAGCCGAATCCGGCACCGCGGCCCCACCGTGCCGTCGTGCCACAGTCAGCCTGAATCCGAAAGCACTCGGACAGATGGCTGCATCGGAGTGTGAGTGAGATAGGAAAGTCAGAAAGCCGCGCGCCACAATGGCGGAGAAAGACCGGAACACTCTCCAGCCCAAGATGGAGCTGGTCCAAATCCACGGGCCCTATCAGACAAATTAAAGTAAATCAAGCATGAAATGAAGCAGAAGAGCCTGAAGATAAGGCCCCTTTAAGTCGTTTACAGATTAGGACGGAGAGTGAGGTGCCTGTGCTCTCTGACGGCGATGGAGGCTGGTTTCCTATTTCACATCGGCGGGCCGTGTGTCCGATCTCATTTAGCGACGGCCAGAAGGTTCCCAGATCGGTCCAGAAATGTCAAGACCGAGTCCCAGATGGGCGGTCGCATGTGCGAGGAGGCTGCTTCTCCACGCAGAGGGTCCTTGTCATATCTCTCAAGTGATGGAGACGTTAGACGGACCTTTTCTGGGGCAGTAAATCCCTCAGCGTTTGTCCTGCGGTGGTCGCTTTGAAGCTCTGAAGCGGCTGTATCAGAAGGAGCCCGTCGTAACTTCACAGTGTTTCTGGAAAACACAGGAGCATACATCAACGCTCACAAAGTCACCGCAGGGCGTCACACCTGTGTGATGTAAGAGGATTAAATTAAAGGCCGTAAGGATGAAACTGGAGTTTGTCGATGAGCCTCCAAACTCCTGGTTCACTTCTGTACCAAACCTAATGCTTATTCCTTTCTCCTGATTTTTTTCTCTACCTCATTTGGAATGACTCCAGCCTGAACTAGGGAGCACCGTAGGCCGACACGTGAGAAATGCCAGCGTCCACACATCTCGTGCATCAGTGCCTGATCCTCTGCTTAAACCCTCTCGAGTGCATCTCAAAAAGTGCCCCCAGAAATGAATGATCTATCTCACTTTTTCCACTTATGGGATTCACATTAACACCGGTTGTGGGTGGAGAAAAGCGTTAACCTTCTTATCTTATGCCCCTCAAACTGCTCAGAGTAGAGCCTACTTATGAAGGATTGGCCAGGAAATCACAGTTCTGGCGGATATGGGGGTCTGGTAATGAACTGTAGGATCTAGAGGAGAGACACGGTGATACTGACGACAGCTGCAGGCAGTGGGACGGCAGTCACGTCCTCTGATGTAATCCCAAACGCGCTGGAAGTCACAGTGTAAGAGCGTTAAACTAGTGAACCCTAAAGACAAGCACTACGGGTGTGATAAATCCAGGTTTGGAGCCACCAGGATGCGATATCTCTTCAAGCAAAGTTCCTCCTTGACTCAGTCTCCCTTTTTTGGTCCTTAATCGCATTTAGATGACTAATTTAGCGAGCCTCACTCCAAAAATGACCCCTCTGAAAAGATCAGTCTCACACAATCTGTTCTACTACCTTTGGTATCTGTGCATAAATTATGCTCTAGGGATAAACTGTAGATCCTCAAATTAAAAAAAAAATATTTATTTGAAGGCTGTCCAGCAGTAGGGAGTAGAGAGTGGCCTCTGATGTTGCTGGACGCTGGCCGTGGACGTGTCCACGTCCTCTTTAGATGTTTCTTCCAGGTCTGTTTCCTGCCTGTGTGGCGTGTGTCTCAGTATCTCGGTGAAATGGATCACCTGACCACTGAGACACATCTCCCTGTCTTCCTACACTCGCGACTAGAGAATTACAGTTTATCTGCACATTAGTCCACAGCTTGAGGTCAAACTGCAATTTTTTGTTCATTGGCAAAGCCAAAGAGCTCTGCTTTATCTGGTCCTCTACTGAAATCGTCTTGGTTTTTATCGTTATTAATAGCTCATCACATCGCACAATCCCCTTACCATCCCTGGACTGGTGGTCTGCCTTAGCTCCTCCAGGTCTCCGCGAACCTCTTCCCATCTCCGTGAAGTTTTCATGAGGCTTTCATGTTTTTAAAAAAGGTCACGATGCCTCAGATGTGGTGCAGCCATAGAGCCAACGGTCTTATCTAAACGTGACGCCATGTCTCCTGCAGCCTTGAGACAGTGTTTAAATCTAAGGCATGTTTTGTGGATGGATTTCAAAAAGTTTCCCCTTAGGGATGTACAACATGTACACGCACCTTGCTTGGCTTGCTGTGCAGCTGTCAATAGCACTCCCTCTGCTAACTAATCAAAATCATTTACAGAGATCTGGAGTAGGGATTTGCGCTTATTTATTTATAAAACGCTTTTGTCCAAAGCGATGTATGAATAAGAAAAGTGCAGGGTTAGGGAGCAGGGTCGGCCTACATCCAGCGTGAAGTCTGTGGGAATGAAGCCGATGTGCTGAGATCTCCCAGCTGAAGATAAAGCGTGACAGCCATGGTTGAGTGGAGCTAGCACTGTGGACCTGGGGTCTTTCTGGGGACCTTTGGGGATTTCGTCTGGGCCTGCAGCTACATTTATCTTCAGATCATGTGCTTTTGGCCATTAGCCATGTCTGCTTTGATAATTCCCCTGCCGCTTTAATGAAAATTCAAAAAAAGATTCTCATAGATGAGGATCTGGAAAATTTGCATATGGATTAGACCAGGGGTAGGCAACCCTGATCCTGGAGGGCCGGTATCCAGCAGGTTTTCTATCCTACCTGATGAGTTACTATCTGCCTGAGATCAGGTGAGGTTCATCAGAGAGCAGGTAGGATAGGAAAACCTGCTGGATACCGGCAGTCCAGGATCAGGTCTGCCTACCCCTGGATTAGACGCAGCTTTTAAAGGTGCCAGTAACTTTACCCAAGCTGTGTTTTGCTGCCATTCCCTTGGTGATAGATACCCACGTGTGACACAGTTGTTAGAAAGCAGGAGTTGCGATCCAGGCCACAGTGCCGCCATGCATTTGCATAAAAAAACAGAATCGTACCAACGATGCTCAACATTACCGGAAAAGTATGAGGTGAAACCATCCCATATCTCTGCTAGTTTGGATGAGAGCATCAGCTACTGCGTGAAGATGAGTAACCTAAATAAAATATGATGCCATTAGCTCACTGCCACCCAGCGGAGGCACAGAAGTGGCAAAGGTGCCCTGCTCCTGGTTTGAGGCCCTTATCCTGCAAAGCCTTAGGCCTTTAACAATAAAAGCACTCTGTTGTCTAGGCAACAGAGACTGTGGAGGTCCACAGTGCTAAGGTGCTTTCCTGTAATGCGGTTCATTAACCGAAGTTCAGCTTGGACTTTACTGGAACACAGGATGGAGTCCTGTACTCACTGACCAAGGCTACGACACCCCATAATTGCATGAACTCCTCCAAGGAAACTGGCAATTTTGATAGCATCAGTTTCTTGGACCATGATCATTTGGCCTGCGCCGATAAACATTGGATGACACGTACAGATAAAGAGTAACTTCAAAAAAGAAACTAAATGCGTTAAGTTGCTAGAATCATTCTGGAATGACGCCACGAGTAGCAATTAGCGATTAGCAGTTAGCAATTAGCTTTGGTTTGCCCCACACCAACACTCTGTGTCTCTGTTCCAGGAGAGCTCCAGGTTGTCATTAAAGATGGAGAACGGCAGATCCAGAGTCGGCAGTCGCTTCCGGTGGGCACGACGTGGGGACCATACGAGGGGAAGCTCGAGGCGAGCCCAGACGGCAGCCTGGTAGGTCTCTCCATTAGCAGAACCCTCTCCGTTTTGTTCCTTTGTTATTGTCTTCCGAATTTCTCTTACCAGATGGTTGAGATCATTAAATTTTCATGCTGCTCAACTTTCCTCAACGTGTTTTCACTTCCCACTTCGGCATTCATCACTAGAGAGTTGCTGCTTGAACAGAGTCGAGCACAGAAAAGCCAATTTAATGGGAGGGAGGCAAAATTCCCATGATGCCTTGTGACAAACGTGGCTTCGGTAGTTGACTGTTCTGGGATCAAACTGGCCTTAGCAAAAGGCTTTGAAGTTCATTTATTTTAACTCTTTAATCTGCACATTTTATGACAAAATTATATAATTGCTGGATTCAGAGTCTGGTCCATACTGTGATTCACTCAGGTTGCCATTTTTTACACTTGATGTTATTCTCAACAGACTCAACAGTTTGTGTTGTATATTTAAAACTCTTATAACTACTTAAAAACGGTGCGACCTTGCTGCTCTGTTGGGAGGAGATCCTTCTGTTTTTGATGTCTATTTTTGCTTCATTAGAGGCACCCTTATTAAAAAATATTAACAAAAATACAACTCATCCATTAAAAATACAGGCAGTTTGTCTTTGAGGACTTTGGCCTATTTTACCCATACCTATATATCAACTATTTTTTTTCCAAATACAGTTCCAAATATGTCATTTTCTTAATTCTTTTTTCAAGCAACTGGGAAACCATTTGTCTTTTACTGACATTTTAGTCACTGAAACAATATTGTGTTATTTTACGATGGAGGTTTTTCTCCAAATTTGACCTGATGAATAACAAGCCAAGGGGGCTGTAAGGTCATATGTGGAGCTGGAAGCTCCTTAGACATCCTTCAGCATGACACAGCACATCAGAAGAAGGTACCTAAGAAGTCAGGGCCAAGCCTGTAAACCTAACAAAGCCGCTAAATGCCTTTTCTACACTACGGCCCCAAACAAGGTTGAATATGACATTTAGAAGAGAGAGTGCCCATGATAAGAGACAGGATAAATGAATGACCTAAGCTGGTCTGTAAGCTTGGACAGAAAGCTGCCTGTCTTTTGATACATGTCAGGATAATGAGTGCTTCTCCACGGGTCAGTACACCTGCGAGTGGTACCGTCGCAGATCCGATCAGCTCTCCCCACTCTTCAAGCAATGTAATTCAGCGCTTTTTATGAAATACAACCACACACGTCTTATTAATCTACATATAACACTTTTATTTATCCTGGAATCCCTTTAGAGAACACTGTACGGGTCTGTAAGACCTTGGAATATCGGGGTTTGGAAATGATCTGCTCAGTCTGGGTTACTCTGACGCTATACAGTAAGTTAATCATTTGAAATTCTTTTTAAAGGATAAAGCATTGAAAATGATTTAAAAATATAAGGAACGCTGTGCATCACTTTATTTTTCTTCCGCCTGATGAATCTTATGATGATCGTCGTCCATTCAACCTCAACCTTGGAAGGCCTTAATTGGTGTGGACTTTTGATGAGGGTTTGGGTTAGAGAGACTCTGATTTGGGTTATCGAGACTTTTTAATGAGGCCTAAGTTATTAAGGCGTAGGATCTGCAGAGTACGGGGATAACATGGTAATGTCCTATGGATAGGAGGGAGATGTCACTCTAACCATATAAGGGATCGAGGGAATCAGCGATTTCTAAGCATGTAGCACTGCTGGAGTTCTCCAGACCGCTCGCACCAGCCATCAAATCGGGAAGACGTGTTTGGCCATGTGGTACCTCTCATCCAATCAGGAGTAAAGGTGATATTTAAGGATGTTTGTAAAAATTCACCCTTTTATGGAGATTATTACCTCTGTCCCTGATAGAACATGGAGAGCCTGCCACCTTAAAATCAGCACATCAATCTGCAATCGGCTGAACTGTCAGTGCCGTGCTCCCATTGGCTATGCACACCATCACATGGTATCACACTGCATCACTATGACTACAGCAGGCTCTCTCGCAGGGGACGGGCGATCCGTCAACCTTCAGTTAGAAAGAGGCAGTGAACTTGGATAAGTTCATTTTTCATAACTTCAAACCCTAATATGCAAATCTGACCCATTTCTTCGCACGCGAAAGTGGAATAACCGTGCGTGCTAAAACATCATTAGCCGCACTAATATTAGCATATGCTCTGCAGCATCTTTTCAGTCAAACCAATTTCCTCGGAACGGTCTAGTGTTTTGGCTCATTTTAAAATCAAACATTTGTGCTGATGGCCACCACCTTTGTGAAAAAGCCGTAAAACATTTGCCTCATATTTATTTCCCATCTAGATTAGACTCGTGGACATCATGGTTTTGTTAGAAATCGCAGTTCTCCTGCTGACTTTCTGACTGGGAGAAAATGCAGTGAGTAGACTGGCTGGACACGCTGTTTATCCAGTTTGCCCAGTCTGCCCCTAGCAAATAGGGTGACACTTCCCAGCTTGGACTGTGGACTGTGTCTGGAGAGAAGCGTCTGTTCCGCTCTAAGACAGAGCACTCGCCGCCTGTGAGCATTGTAGCGCCCTGACGGTCCCTAATGCTCCCACAGTTTCCCCAAATGCCCCCCTCCAGCCCATTTTCCCCCCCACACCTGTGTCAGCATTGCAGCTGAGGACCCTCCCTGGTGATAAGAATGTGGCCCTCACCCCTTCCCCACTAAAGAAATAAAGCTTTTAACCTGCAAATAGAAAGAAAAGCTTTCATCCCCGCAGATTTTTTTTGCTCTGAAATGATATTTTTCTTCTTGTCATCCTTTCATTAATCAGGAGTAGGGGCGGCCTGTTTTGTTGTGGAGCGGGCAGTGTGTGTCGCTGTGTGTGTGTGCGTGTCCCCCGGCGCTAATCTGTGCCCGTGGCAGGCCTCCCCTCCGAAACCCGGCGCTAAGCACCAGCATCGCTGCCCTATTGTTGTAGCGGCTGTCAGAGCACAGAGACTTGGGTGCCAGCCTGTGCCGCTCTGATAAGGGGAAGAAGCCGCGGTGATGGCCGGGGAGGGGAATCCGTGAGACGGCTGGGGGCCACGCGGGCACATACGCATACAGTACGCAAACAAGTCTATACACACGCATCTGTGTGTCTTTGCAAAGGGCTCACATCAGCTATTAACTTAACCCGCCGCTTTGAGTCACATGACTTAATTATGTAAAAATAATGGTTAACGTGATCATATGTACAAAACGATCACATGTTCCAGTGCTTCCTGTGTTATTTGTTCCTTATATGATTCTTCTATGTCATTTTGACCAGCTGACTCTTGTAGCAGATCACGTTAAATTCAGATCTCCAATGTAAGAGAGAAGCCGAAGTCTCTCTGTCCCTAACCTTCACACCTGTTTCGACGGAGACCCAATCGCCTCCGATTCATCCTGATTTCAGGAAATTATCCTCATGTTTGGGCCTTCCCCATTTCGCATGTGTCGAGGCGCCCCCCCCTTTCTGAGGAGTTGAGTCCCTTGCTGCCCTGACAGCTCCCAGGCTGACGGCTAATGCCGTGCCAAGTGCAGCAGGTTTGCGGTCTTGGACTGTTACATCATACGGTGATGCCCTTTCCAGAACGCTCCACAGATATCCTCAGTCGCAACCGCTAACGAAGAGCTATGCCTCTCCGTACATGCGACTCGCATGCAGCACCCGCGTCATTCCTCCGCGATGCGGTAAACGAATCAGCTTTCCCTGACTGAAAGGCCGCAGTGTTTCATGCCTCCTAGCAGTGCGTTTCTGCACTTTCAGAGGTTCTGCCCACTTCAGCTTGACGTGAGCCTGCCTGCGAGAGGAAAAACAAACTTCAGACCGGATCTGCAGCTCCTCCAAATGAACTGCTAATGCCGCATGCGTTTCACCGCAGGCCAGGCTCTCGTCTACATCGCCCCCCCCTTTCAGGGGTCACTCCCAACATGACCTTTCTTTTTAGCCTAACCTCTGTCGATGAGATTTTCCAGCCCAAAAAAGCAAAGCGGAATTGAATCAAATGCGTCGCATACACAGGTATGCTTTGTTGCCAAGACTGTGTTAACATGACCGTAGTATAGCAGAGATAAAACATCAAACACAGACAATAATCATAAATATCCATCAATATTGTGCAACTGGCAGTTGGAACGCACTGTAATCGAAGATCCCCTTTTAAATTCAAAGTGGCTGCAGTTCCCCATATCACTCTTGCATTTCCAGTGTGAAAAAAAAGTAGCAGTAGGGGTAGAATCACCCTTTTTTTTAACTAACTGCAACTTGACTTTCTTTAACGAGCCAGCTTCCCCCAGAGAGCGCTGAGATTGTCACCTTGTCTCCAACCAAATGGCCACCTCCCCCCAGAGCTGGAGGGGAGATGGCTGGCCAACTGTGAAGCTGGGACCAAGCGGAGCTCCAGAGATGTCCCCAGGGGAGCCTGCGGGTGTCAGCAGGCAGCGAATTGCAAGTAGTTTCAGTGATGCGGAAGTATCCATTGAAGCAGCTCCAGCCCAGAAGTCAAGAGACAGTGTTTTCTGGAGAGCCTCTCGAAGCTGCTTTCGGAGAGTCACTAATACACTTCTGGAGATCATTGCTAACATGTTACTGGATGGCATCCGTGACATGCTTCTGGGGAACATTGCTAACATGTTATAGGACAACATCCCTGACATGCTTCTGGAGAACATTGCTAACATGTCATAGGACAACATCCCTGACATGCTTCTGGAGAACATTGCTAACATGTTACTGGACGGCATCCTTGACATGCTTCTGGGGAACATTGCTAACATGTTATAGGACAACATTCCTGACATGCTTCTGGAAAACATTGCTAACATGTTACTGGATGGAATCACTGACATTTTTCTGCAGAACATAGGTGACATAGGTCACTAAACACCTTAGAATAGACTGTAGCATATACAACCAACTTAGCATATACAAGGCAGGATATCACAGCACTGTCATAAGGGTTCAACAGCAAGACCCCTCCTGAAACCTGCGCCTTTTTGGTCACATTTAACTGGCAGCTGTTTTTTTGCAGTCATTTGGCAGGAACATTTATCACAAGTGATTTATCAGATTACGCAGAATGTCCCAGCTCTTGAGTGCATTTCTTGTGTGTTTCTTGGAGAATAATCCACCATATCAGGACTTAGGACTGGTGTCTGGGTCTGCCCAGGTTCACTGGGTTCAAGAAGCAACTGAAGTGATTGATTTGAGTAGTTAGAGAGAGGGAAAGGGGGAGTCAATCAACTTGAACATGTGACTCACCCTCCTTAGACATCACAGAACTGCCCCCAGAAAAACTGTACACATTTAGGCAGGCAGGCATACATGGTATCTGGTTCTGCTCAGTCTCCTCCCATGGCCCCTGAGGTCTTCCCCAATGGAGTCACTGCTACCTCATCAGATCCAAAAAATCCAAAAAACATCCCATAATGTCCAGCAGCGCCAGGGGTGAAGGTGTCTTAGAAATGGTTAGGGTTAGGGGATGGTGGTAGGATTAGGCTTAGGTTGAGGGTTGAATAGCAGTTTCATGCTCTACTGCACCCGAGATCAGGTCACCCGGAGGTTCTCCACACTGTCCTTGGCTGCCCGGATAGGGAAATCGGTTCCTTAGGCTGAAGTACGATGCTGCACATTCACCAGCAAACCACCAGGATGAAGTTAAATGGTAAATTAGGATCTACCACAAGTCTTCCTGACTTTTAACCTTAGTTCAGAGCTTGTTTTTTTCCATTCTGCAGATATACTGTGTTGAGTACAGTGACGGAGTGTTTGTCGTTTAATTTACGATTCTCACGCTATCGCATGTGATTGGGAACAGCCTCAAAATGCCCACACTGAAATACTCTAAGGTTCACGTTGTGCCGTTTAAGCCATCGGACACAAGTGTTTGTGGGAACTCAGTGAGGTGACAGCGAGGTCTGGATGTCAGAAGAAGAGGCGTCACTCCTACCCTTCTCTCCGGCTCAGTGTTTCAGCCCCTGCCAATTTATCAGCTCTGTGTGAATGTTCCAGAAACAATGCATGGCTGTCTGTAGATTGTGTAGAGATTCTGTTTGTATGGCTCCTCTCTGAGGGACAGCTTTCGTATGTCAGCATAGCCTGTGACTCTGCAGGTGCAGTGCTGTGTGTTGCTCTGTGGGAGCAGTATTGCGCATGAATCTGGAGATGCAGCGTAGCATGTGACTCTGGGGTGCAGCATTGTGTTTTATTCTGGAGATGCAGCATTACTACATGTTACTGTACAGGTGCACAGTTGCATGTGACTCTGCGGGTGCAGCTTTGCGTGTGACTCCAAGTGCAGTGTTGCATGCGAGTCTGGAGGTGCAACGTAGTATGTGACTGTGGGTGCAGAGCAGCGTGTAAGCTGCCATTTCAGTGACTCTGGAGGTGCAGTGTTGTGAGTGACTCTGTGGGAGTAGTATTGCATGTGACTGCAGGTGCAACATTGAGTGTCACTCTGTAGATGCAATGCAGCATGTGACCCTGGAGGTGCAGCATCCCATGTGTCCCTGCAGTTGCAGCCTTGTCTGTAGCTCTGGAGGTGCAACGCAGCGCGTGAATCTGCAGGTGCAGCTTTATGTGTGACTCTGCGGGTGCAGTGTAGTGTGTGAGTTTGCAGGTGCTGCCTTGCATGTTACTCTGAAGGCTTCACCCTTCTGCAGCAGTGATTCACCAGGGCCATGCAAAGATGAAACACTCTGGCTCTTAGAATCACACAGGAAACACATGGCATGTGAGGGGTGAGAGGCTTCAGGACGTACATGTTTTTCCATGACATCCAGCATGAAGAGGAGTCACATCGTGGCAGATCAGCAGGCCACAACTGTGGCTTACGGGAGCCAATCGAGACGCGGCTCTCACCCACATCACTGTCTTACAGGAGAATTGGGTCTCAGCTGACATGATTCAGAGCATCTGAATAACAAAAAACAACAGCGCCTCACCCTGCAACCCTGACCAAGACGGATGGATGGAATCCTGGCTCGTGTTGTGATCCGCATCACTTTAAGCATGCAGAAACTGGATCCTTGTAAAAGTAGACTTCTAAGTAGATTCTGTGTGAACAGTGTTGGATAAAATCCTAAGCTCAGCAACTGAAATAATAATGAAGAATGATTGTCACACAGGGGAGGGTACAGAGAGTGCTGACTGACAGCCGGGGAGTGACTCTGACTCTGTGGAGTGTAGATCCCACTGCAGTTCGGTCCCGTTTATATGATTCTAGCTGACAGGTTTCTTCAGGTCATACTGGAGCAGGATCTTAACCGGCAGGGCTGTGCCCTTAACTACTCTGCCGCCTGCTGCCTTTTTGAGGGAGTTTCACAGCATTGTAATATACTGAGGACCCGTTTAAGAGGACGCTTGCTGTGTTTTCCCATCCTTTTTCACGACTGCTGAAGGTTTTTTTTTTTTTATGAACCTTCCTATCAGGACACTAATGAATGTCTGGAGGTCCAGATCTCTGCTGGGTTTCCGGGGCACTGAAACTCAAAGGACACAGACGGAATCCTCCGCTTCATGCATCTGAAAGAAAATGACATCCCTTCGGTGTTTCAAAGAGAATGATTTGGACCAGGAGGGAAAAAAAGAGCCGTTTAGCGAGCTCTGTCACAGGACGCCTTCCCTCCAAATTATCTCGCACCTCACATTCGCTCTCGGGCGGGCGGTTTAAACAGGCCATGATTGAGCCAGTGATCCAATTTGAAATGCAGGAATGATTAGAGCCGCGTGGCCCGTTTGGTACGGGAGCGTTCGGATTTGTGACAGGGCGGCCGCCAGGATGCGTCTCTAAAGGGAATTAGGGTGCTGTCTCCCCGCCCCCCCCTCCCCCCACAGCAGATGTGGGCTTCATGGAGAAGCGACTCCCGGCTCTGACAGATGAGTCCGGTTCCGTTCCAAAAAGCCCAGAGTCCTGCTCGGAAATAAAATTTAACGGAGCGGAGTGCAAATGCTTCTCTGTCTCCGACTCGCCACCCGGCACGTCGCTTAATAGAACGGCACCTCTGTGTCATGCAAACGCGACGTTCCGCGGAGCACGGAACTCGATCTGTGTAAATAAAGCGGTTAAAAAGAAACTGGCATCGCAGGACGGATGCTGACCGTCTCTGGCCCCTAACACAGCCGCTCGTTTAGCTCAGTTATGACATCCATCGTTTCATCGTAGAGTATGGAATTAACTGCTAGTGTAGCGCAAGCTAAAACCCTGGGTTCCTTTAAATCAGAGCTAGATAAGATTTTAACGACTCTGAGCTATTAGTTGAGTTCTCCCCAAATGAGCCTGATGGACCGAATGGCCTCCTCTCCTTTGTAAATTTCTAATGTTCTCATGTTTTGACAGCCTTTTCAGAGAATATTTGCGTGTATTACTACATTGCTATTGTTCTCTCTTCTCTGCAAGCAGCTTATTTTGTTACAAGATCTAATTGCTCATTCTTAAATTCCTAAACTAGTAGTTTATTCCGTTATGGATTAAGGAACAGGAAGGTGTGTGAAGGAGAAGATGGAAAAATCAGAAGAGAGCGGAGCTTCTCGAGGGGTCAGCGCCCCCCACCCCTCCACCCCGCATAACCCTCAACCCCCCCGCAAGGGGTTACGGATGGCCGGGATATCTGACTAGTGCGCTATCATTAGCACATTAGCACATTGTTTAAGTGGCACCCAGAGGCCTGGGGCCCGCCTGACACCTCCTGCCCGTCAGAGGATCGGCGTATCAGGGAGGGATTAGCGCCGAGTTGGGATTTGTGTGATTGGTTAATTTATTGTGATGACGGCGGCTCTTTCATCTGTGGCGGCATTTAATCACCGCAGTCACACGGGCGATTACAGGTAGGCGGCCCCGTCACACGGAGCTGCGGCTCTGTCACACGCCGCTCGCGAAATTCCCAAATCAACCGGAACAGACCTGGAGTCCTCTGTCATAAAAATGAGAGCAGATTCCTCATGGACACCTCGGGTGGCCCCAGTCTTGTTATTAATATTACCGCCTCTCTCAGGGGACAGTGGGGGGACAGTGAGAGGCCTTATCAGCTAACCCTGTAGGGGCTGTGATCCAAATCACCTGCTCCGTAATGAATATGATTTTTATTTCCCTGAGCTTCACAGCTGAAGAAATCAATGCAGGTTATCTTTTGTCGCCGGAACTTGTAGACCCATCGATTTTCATGTTTATGCCGAATGTGGCACAAATTTAGTAGTTTGTGACCCTGTTCCTGATACTTAACAGGGACGGAGAGCCTGAGGGCTGGAGCGCTCAGGAGTTTATCAAACGATAAAAACATGACCAAAATTGGGCAATGGTACCTTCCGAGCTCACATAACCCCTCAGATCTTTCAACTCTGTTCCTCAGTTCTTTCATTTCATTGGTTGCTGTGAAATCACATGATTCCACATACTTCCACATCAGCTACACGGGACAAGCATGTAGCTTTTATTACGTGATAAATCCCTCTACAGTGATTGTGGAACAGGGTCCCTTGTTTACTGAGCTTTCCTTTATTGTACCTTTAAAGGGACGGCGTGCAGATTCCAGATACGTGAACGCCAATCACACCACACTGTTGTAGCGAATGAACGGTTCTGTTGGGGCATTTGTTATGGTATACATTTTATTCATTATTGTCATGCTATATATTTCACATTCCAAATGATTTGCAACCGATGAGCGATTTACGTTATGTAAAAACAAAGGCAAAGAGCCTCTTGTTTTATGTAGTAATTACTCAGCTCAGATTAATCGAGCCCACAAACGACTGTTTTATTTGTACAGACTGGAGATAAACACAGTGATGTGATGTAATCGACAAAGGAGCATCTTTGAGACACTCTGCTGGGGTGACACTGATATGACTTTTAATTATACAATATATGAATCGAGAGTAAATTGTTACAGACTGTCGCTCTTATCTCACAGACTCTAAACACAGAATCAGCGCCAAACATGAGAGAGAGGACTTCCTGCTGTCGGTGCTGTTTTTGTGGTCTTCACCCCAATATGCAGACAGTAACCTTCTGCGTCAGCATTTCCTCCACGTTTCATTACGAGAGGAGACCCTCACTCTGTCGCTCTGTCCCAAATGGGGGATCAGTGAGTCTGTGCCCAGAGCTCGTCCAAACGCCCAGCAATGCAGCCAATCTCCGCGGCCCCCTAATGACGAGGGGGCCTGGGGTTAAATTACCATGGGTTAGAAACACCCACTTTGGGCCCAGAAGCCATGGAGGTCCTGCAGATGTTTCCCTCAATTTCCCAAACTGGGTCAATAAAAGCGCAATTAAACTCACCATTAAGCTTCTATAAAAAGGTCATTTAAATACAAAATGAAAAGTAAGGGAAGAGCCAGATTTCTTGTGGCTGTTTGGCACATGGCGCCGAACCTCGTCCACCTGTTTCGGGATTTATAGGCGAGGACTGGTGGCGACACATATTCTGGATTATTTGCTGCTGAACCGTCAAACTCATACCGGTCGTCCATTGGAATAGATGTTGATTGGTTAAATTCTATGCAGTTTGCTCTGGGAAGCAATTTTAAGTAGCCGTTTTTTTTTTGTTTTTTTTTTTTTTTCCAGAAACATTTAAAAAAATGCCTTTTAGCACCTCCTGACCTCATCAGCTAAGTCGTGTCTCTCTGACTCCCGCAGAAGACAAAGTGTCCCACCCACATGTGGCTTCTGGACATCACCTGGCCAGGTCTGGATGACAGCAAGACCAACTGCATCATCTACAGCAGGAGTAAGTACCTGAAAGGCAGCAGTAACCGCAGATTCATACGTTTTCTTTTTACTTGGGGGTTAATTAAATGTATGGAGGTGATTGTTTAACCGTCTCATTTCATCTGACACGTTGACGCTTCTTAATTCAGACCGATTCTGCGTACGTCGTATTCACCGAAATTCGCACACAACAACAAAACTGCAATTTAATTTCGTTAAAAGCGTTTCTCTTTTGCTGGAATGATTTGTCATTTGAAGCCAATTCCCTCATCTCCAGGCTAAATTAGGCTTGTTCTCTTCATACCGTTTGAAGACCAAGTCTTAAATCTCAAATTGGTTTTCCCTTAAATGAAGTCAACAAACAGCTTTTTTAAGAAGCAGGTTTTCAGTTAACGTTTAACTAGATTTACTGCTGAGTGAGAACTTAGACAGAACTAAAACAGACACTGCAATATGGCATCCAAAACGACTGGGGAATGGGTAAATCTTTTGGAGATTGGGCAGCGCCGTGCTCCTTGTCCTCTGTAGGGAGTGCAGTCAAAACCATAGCGCACTGGAATGTCACGGGTAACCTAAATATTCACAGTCAATTATAGAGACTTACTGTAGGCGTCAGCTGACTACAGGGGGCATCGACGGCAGACTCCGGTCCAGCTCGTACAGAGCACGCGGTCGGCGGTAGATTCTGCACCAATGCAAACAGAAGCCCGACTTGTCAGCCCCCGGTATTGTTCGAGCCCTCGCACGGGGTGGCAGATGGGACGGACAGATGATCGGCCACGCAGGAGCGCGGGGACGGGCCAGAGGGTGCGGAGAGGCAGGGATTCTCAGGCACATGAAAGCAGCATGAAGGATGGAGGGCTCTGACATCACGGCCGCCCGGTCAGGGTCGCCGGGCCGCGCCCAATCCGGACGCCGCATCTGGTACATGCAGGAGCTCTGTTCAAATGTGACATCCAGTCCGAGTCTGGCCTTTCCGACCCCCGGTCTGGTCCAGTATTCCATTGGCCGGCAGAACTCTGGGGGAGGGGTTGGTTAATTTCCAAAAATAAACTATGTCGTTTTCAAGCCGTGTCGTTCTTTTATAACCCCCGATGTTCCATCGATCCACCACCAGCACTCCCAAGACTTACTGGTCGGCCGTAAACCCGAAAGATTGGGAACCCCAGTCTCTGATTCCCAGCTGTAATAGATTTCTCACCATGTGCGCGAATCTGTTGAATAACTGCATTTTAATTTCCCGCTATTCAGCATTAATCACTCGGCTGCACTAAGGAGAGATCCTCTTAACAGACTGCTTAACTTAGTGTTCTCTATCAGCAAATCATTAAAGTTTGGATAAGCTCTCAAAGAAGATTAGAGTGTCTTCAACAAAGTCTAATCTCTTAACTGGAGCAGATGATACAGTGCAATAAAAAGGGAGAATCGCGGGTTTTCACAGCGCTGTCATTTGAGCCTGTAATTTTCATCCTCTGGCAGTTTGATCTCTATGGCAGACGGCTGCATCTCCCCTCCAGCCGCATAGGGGGCGCTAGAAGACGGTTACCAGCCAAGGCGTTTTTATCGTCTTGTAATGTTTTGCTCACACATGTTTTTGTTTTTCATAAAACGTTGAAAAACCGCTGCCCCATATCACTGTTTGCTTCAATATACATAGAGGTATGATAAGCTTTGACATACTGTAGAGGATTTTGGAGCATTTGTTACCATACAGTGACCACAAATTAAGTGACCACAGGAAAAGTTCCAGTTTCCTTCATTTCTCAATATTTGAGTATATGCCTGGCTCTTCCTGCTTCTCATTGATGAAGGGCTTCTTCTTTGCTGTATGGGTCTTCAGTCCTGCTTCTAGGAGCTTATTGGCTGATTGGCTGTTATGAAATGTCCTATCAGTGCACTTCACACAACTTGATGTTTCCTGTTCTTTTTGAAGTTGACTTGAGGTCATCCTCCGATTTATGATAAGTTGACGGTCATCTCCGGCACTGGACAATTGCTTCTGCCGTCTACCCGGCTGGTTCTTTGACATTCCCACTGTGTCCTGCTTCAGCTTGATCTCAGACAGTTTGAGCCTGAAAGCTGCCTGCTTCGCAGTGTAGCCTTCTAGTGTAGCCAGCAGAACCAGGATTAAATCAGAAAAATGCAGATTTTTAAAAAAATATAGAGCGGTCTCTTAATTTCTTCCGGAGCTGTACATCTTGGGAATGGGGTGGCGGGGTCAGGGATTGTCCACCTGTTCATGGACAAACTTGTCTGTGGTGAAATGCTTTGACAGAGAGGAAAAAAAAAACATGTAGTTACTTGTCTTCCAGTACCTGGTCTGTGGTAAAAATTGCTTTTTGATCAGAATGTCTAGCATGGTGTTGACCCCTGGGGGGGGGATGCAGATTGGCGAGTTTAGCAGAAATTCATTCCTTCGCTGTGCATGAGAGACCTGCAGCAAGAGTTTCGACGTCCTTCACTTCAGCCTCCACGCCAAATCACAGCAGCTGCAGGCATTTCGAAAAACCTCTTCGCTACAGTGTGAAACCCTTTTCCCGGCCCGGTGACGGCCTTGACCCTTCCGTTGTGTTGGTCCGGGACCGGAGGCTGGTCTTTTCTTACCGCACTGTCGTCTGAAACACTCCCGCTGGCTCCGAGCTGCCAGGAACCTTGAAGGCCTTAATTGCTGCTTCTTTGGTCTCAAAGCCCAGAAAAGAGTTCTGTCAGCCTGGCAGGTGCCCGGGTCAGCCACTCATATAAGAGAGTGAACGATAAATCCAGGAGAAGAGAACATGTGAAAAGGAAACAGGGGGAGTATAAACTAACTTAAATGCAGAGTGTCACTTCTGTACTTTACATGACTGGTAACAAGTGAGTACATCACTCACATTACAGCCCCTCCTCGGCTTACAATGGGGATACGTTCCGATGAACCCATCATAAATTGAAAATATCGTAAGTCGAATATGACGAATCGCACCGGAAAAACCGTCTACGACACGTTATTAAACACTGCATGAGATGTTCACGCTCGCGATCGCTACAGAGACTGGAAACATGGCTGTGTGGATGCTGCCAAAGCCTCGTACGACATACTGCTAGCCCGACTTGATGACTACTAATTGCGCATCGCTATCGCACCAACGTAAAGTCGAAATATCGGAAGTCGAACCATCATAAAGCAAGGCGCATCGGTCCATACACGTATGAGCAGGGTTATCTCCGGGGTGGGGGGTATGTTTTTTCCCTCTGTAGGGAGCCCAAAGTTTATACCAAGGGACACCCCCCCAGACACACCCCCAGCTGACAAAGTTTCAGGGTTCGCACAGCTTAAGACAGCCAAGAGAATCAAACTTGAGGTAAAGGCTGTGAAGAAAAGAGAATTAATGTGAGGCCTCCCTTTGAAGAGACTGGAGGCTGTGTTATCAGCGATCTGGCACAGAAGAGCCGCGACCGTATAATAACCAAACAAGTAGCACGATGCGTAATTAAATTATCAGTGTGTTCAAACTGAAGTGCACCCTAAAGGAGTCTGTCGTTAAGCAGTGGTGTAATTATGTTCAATTAAAATACAACACTGACGAACCGAATCATTTTCATTAGGAAATTAATGATTGCGCCATGGTAATAATTGACTGCGCAGAGTCGCGTGATAACTCTTGGCGGAGTCAGGCTGGAGTGGGGGGATTCTCAGCTGGGGGGGTACGTCCCGTGCGGGAGCCCAGGACCCACAGCTCAGGTCCCCATTCCGCAGGGCACACAGGTTCCTTTTTCTCTTTCTGTCCCCAGTTTATTGTGGGACGTCTCTCGTCTTGGCCCAGGGAATGCTTTCGTAAAATAGCTGATCCAGTCATACAATCAAGGGATATTTACGAGTACTACAGACAGACTTGCGGTTGGCTATAATTTAAAAGATTTAATTAATTAAAGCTTTTAATTCAGTACAGGGCACCTTCGTACCCGACAGTGAAGGAACCAAAACATAGGTCATGCCGTCGCTAACAATGCTAACGATTCGTCTGAGTGTGGCCAGTTACGGATCCCTGTGGCAACAAGGTGATA
This sequence comes from Hippopotamyrus pictus, assembly GCA_026781145.1. Taxonomy (NCBI): domain Eukaryota; kingdom Metazoa; phylum Chordata; class Actinopteri; order Osteoglossiformes; family Mormyridae; genus Hippopotamyrus; species Hippopotamyrus pictus. Next base: position 5,207,613 of record JAODLC010000050.1, read on the forward strand.
TGTGGTTTGGTCTGTGGGTGTATTATACTGTGCTGTTTTTGCACCAAAAGAGAACCACTGTTAACTAACAAGACTGGTCAGCGTGTTGCTTATAAATAAAATCCACACCTAGCTCAATGGAGCAAATTAGCTGTGTTAAATGAGTCTAAAAGGCTTTTGGAAGCACATAACCTTATAGTAAACGTGTAGTGATACATGGACTCTGAAACATGCACTGACCTCTCAAGGAAACACCACTTTACATTCTCTGAATTAACATCCACTAACTAATGAATAAACACCAAGTAATCTCTCTACCAACAACTTTCAGTACCGCCCCCCTCCCAAAAAAAAAACAAAAAACACCCAGTAACCTCTCTGCGAAGGGAAACCCTTTTCCGCAGTTTCCGACGGGCAGTTGGATAGACGACGCTCTGATTAGGGCCCGATGGTCTTTCACATCCCATGTCTTCCCGGGACGCCGCGTTGTCAGGTGTGCACACCTGCGGCTCCGGAGCTATCCCACAGCACCCAGCATCGTAGCCCTCCCCCCGGTGTTAATCCCTCTGACCCCCCGGCCCACCGCCTGTCTCTCAATCAGCCGCTCCCAGAGATTACATCCCTGTCCCCTGTAGGCTACCTGTGTGACGGACTCCACGGTACCAGATGGCGGGTGTAGTACCTGGGGTTTGCTCTTTGGAAACCACCGGCTCGGTGCCACGCTCCCGAGCACCGTTACATTTCACAGTGGTCCACTGCTTTGTTTACTTCGTTCGGCAGGAGGACGGGGGGGTGTTATCGTAAAGAGATGTGCATTATTTATGGACCCCCCTCCCCCTCCCAAAGTGCTTGGCTCCACGTCCTCGCCTGCACTTTACGGGAGGAGATTTAGACAAAACGAGAGCCGACTTACGAGGTGAGGACCGGCGGGCGCCCCGGCGCAGATGCACACGTCGCCACGGCGATACCCGCGGCCACAGCAGCCTCCTTGGATATATTTACCGCGGCTGTGGCCTCTTTATGCGAAGCGCCGAGCTTGGTTAATTTGTTGCTCGTTTGTCGGGGTGCACACAGACTAAATGGGGGGGGGGGTGCTTGTGTCATACTGAGCAAGATACTTTGAATCGTTTTTTAAACCCCTCCGTGCCAGACTGCTTGAAATTTTATACACACACACACACACACACACACATATAGTTTTTATATATATATATATATATATATATATATATATATAG
>JAODLC010000050.1:5224719-5238468 GCA_026781145.1 Hippopotamyrus pictus
GGGCGGTACAGGGATGGAGCTGCACTCCACCGGAAACCAAGGGAGTTCAACTCAAAGACAGCATGTAGGCACACCGTGTCAGCCTGTCTTCCTGGGGGGGTAGCAGAGGGCAGATAAGTCACCCTTCCTCCAACCAGAGGCATCATTAGAGCCTTTAAACCACTGTAAATGAGACAGACATGGCAGCCACGTATGTGTACAGTTTGTGGACACGCGAAGACACACAAACACGTGATGCGATGGCTTACGGCCCACCATTCTGCCTCCCTCCAGGATGGTATCATATTCGGATGCAGACGGCATGTAATATGCTCTGAAATAACATCTTTATTCCCAGTCAGGTGACCACGCTCTTCTCTACCCACCATACACAGGCACACTAACCCACATCCCATTCTGGGAGGAGGGGGAGGGGGGACGCTGCCCCCCTGCATCAGTCTCCACCACACTCTTGAGCAGGTATTCAACCAAGAGCCACACCCTGTGCTGCACAGAAAGGCCCAGAGTCTAGGGAACGCAGCCAAAATGACTGCAGCCCTATCAGGCATCCCCATATAAGCATCATTAATCATTTGGCATCATTAAAAAGAAAAACAATGAAAAGGTAAACCTCAAAGATTACAGAAAGCAGTTAAAAATCAGTGCCCTGGTTTTCGTGCATCAGTGACCATTTCCAAGAAAAACCTCTGAAGGAATCTCAGGCTCGTTTTCTAAATGGATTCCACGGGACAGGCGAGCGGCGGGGAGGCATTTAAATAGCCGCTTGTGTTTATTTTGCGGTTAAAAGCGAGAGCCGGTCACTGCGAACGGCAAGTCTTTCATATTCCCCCATGCTCCGTTCCTCCGGTCCGGCTTAAATTACTTTCTAAATTTATCCGGGCAGAGCGCGCTATTTCGGGCTGAGGACCCTTGTCAGTGATACGGCACGAATTCGTTTCTTTGGAAACATTAGGGCTCTGGGAGGAGCAGGCATGAAAAAGCGATTCATCCTGGAGGGAAGATCCACCGTGAAGAGAGGGAAGAGCAGCAGGAATCGGAAGAGGATGGAATAATATTCCTCCCATTCTCATTTTTTTTTTGTTTGTTTGTTTCTTAACCGAAAATCATTCTCTTCGCGGTGGGCGGCTTCACCCCAATGCCTGACGTTCTTATTTTCCTCATCATCTTTTTCCCCCCCTCCCTGAATGTAATTAGAAACTTTTGGAGTCCCTCCCCACTGGTTTAAAGCCAGGCCTTGGGTGGACTAGTCAACCTGCTCCTTATGAGCGATGAGAGATGTGACAGAAACACTAGGGGCCGGTTTCCCGAACAAGGATTAAGACTAGTCTTGGACTAAATTGCCGTTTCAGTGGAGATTCACCATTGTAACTCAAAGCTAGTCTAGGCTTAGGCTTAATCCTTGACTGAGAAACTGGCCATAGGTGTTTAGGAGCCGCTTGTTCTCATTTGAGTTATTAATGTATGGCTCGGTCGATTTAAGGACTGGTTTCTCTCTGTCCAGCATTGCTAAACTGGGCTTTTTGTTATTACGTCCGTCTGCAAACAGCCCGCTCCACCAAACAGTGGTCTGAAGGCATACCACACACAGACAGGGTCAAGCAGGTTCACTTACCGATTGGCTAAGCATTAGAGTGAATAAGATCTGATGGAAGACGCCTGATTGGCTGGGGGATTAATGAATGCTTAGTGTGTTGTGGCTCCAAAATGTAAAACAGGGAATCTCAAGAGCAGGGCAGTGTCTCCACCACGTCATACGGCTGCTAGGGACGGCCACAAAAACTCTATAGGCATCGTTCCTGGGGTGGAGGGTCTGCAAGGAACATTTCTGCATTTTCCCTACTCTCGCGTTTTCAAAAACACAGAAATGGGAAGATGGCAAACACTTAAATTCCATACTTTACCAACAGATTACTGGGTTTTCAGATAACGGGCAGGTATGCAGCTATCATTTAGGAAAAACACAGTGTTTAGAGTATGAAAGAGTGAGTGAGTCCCATTATAAGTCCCATCAAAAAGCAGTAGTCACAGGAATCCCAGAAGGGCCTGGGACTATTCTTCATATGTAAAGGCTACCACAGTCTCCATTTTACTGCATTGAACTTCCTGACTGCAGCACAGGTTTATATTCGGAGGGCATGGAGTAAATTCTGGTTTTCAATGTATGAACCTTGCAAACGCCTGATTGGATAGCGATTAAACCCAAGTAGAGATGCTTTGAAGTACCTACCTCCTCCTGCCCCTCCCAGCCTGTCCTGTGGGGGAGGAGGGGTTGGTGATATGATGAAGACATCCGTTCACTTCACCTGTGGATTGTTATCTGTTATGTAGGTGAGCTCCTTTCTTTTCAGGACACAGACTCTAACGCCTGGTTCTTCCCACAGCAGTCGCCGTTTCCCAAACCCAAACGCCCATTGTTGTTTCTCAGATGCTGAAACAGTCTATTGGGTTCATCTTACCCAGAGGTTTGGTTAGACCCATCGGGGCATGAGCTGATTAAGGTCCCCTGTCCTGCATCTCCCAGGTCTGCAGAGCAAAGGCGAATCAAGCATTAGGTGTCACGTCTCTAGTGAAATTCGGGCTAAACCGAACGGCATTTCAACAGGAGACCATCCCCTATTTTACGTATTAAACCCAACTTCTCTCCCATCTCCTTGTCAGGTGGCTTGGCTCCTTGTCTCACCCAGGGACAGCGAGTCTCTGTCCCCAAAAAGTGCTCCAGGCGCACTGAATGGACCTTGCTCTAGGAACCCCAGCTATGTCTTCACATGTACTCACGTCTTTAAATAGAGAGTATGATGGATTATGCAAAAAGAAGCATTCCAATGCACCTGTTCTTCATATTTACACAAATTGCGAATAAAGCCTTGTACCGAACACCGGACCCCATAACCGTCTACAAGATCTCAGCATGATGCTACACTTCAAGTCATCACATGGGATCTAGTTGCTCACACAGTAAGATGACAAGGAAATCCTCATTTTGACTGTGCTGCGTGTCCAAGGTCTCCAGTGATGCCCTGTATATGTAAAGACGACAGACTTCCACCTGCTATGAGGTCGGTAAGTCGATCCTAAGCAATACGAATAGAAGCCGGCAGCTGCAGCCCTCCCCCATAGGCTGTTACTGTTTATTAGTGTGCCTAATGTCTTGAGATGGTTTATGGAGTTTCTGGACAAGCCTGCATCTCAGGAGAACACTGTTAATCTCATTAGCCAATGGGGAGTGAGCTACAGGCCGCGTGGATCACATGATATAGCCTTCATGTTAAAATCTCTCCCGCAGAGAGGAGGCCACGTTCGCGCTGAAAGAACAGCCAATCAGCGTGATTTCAAAGATGTCATGCGAATCCCACGGGCCGGAAATGTGTGTATGCGTCACATAGGAGTAGCAACTCCTGTGACACAATCTGGGTTAGGGACGCTAAAACGGTTCATCACCGGCCCGGGCAAGGCTAATTAAAAAAAGAGAAGTAAATTACTCACAGAACCAGCCACTATCTTAAAGTAATTAAGGAATAATCCCAATTTTATATTCTTAAAAAACAGCAATGGGGAAATTAACTTCTGGGGAACAAATGTCAGTATTAATTATGGCCCACCGAGGGCCAAGGCTTCCGCTGAAATTATACAATAAAGAAAAGTGCTGATGTGTCCCCCAAACAGCCCCTGACCAAGGCGGGGTATTAATACTTACCCCCTCTGCAGCCACGAAACTAACATCCTTTCCTGGATGACTTAGCCACCGCGCTGTGTTACCCTGAAGCCCCCGGTGGGGGAGGGGGCCGCGGGCGGGGGCCACCTTCCCCTCATCAGGCCGACGTCTTCCTGAAAATGTGCTTTTAAGCGTCTTAATTGCCCCGGCAGGTTGGACAGAGGAAGCAGCAGGGCGTTGGCGAGCCAGACGCTTCACTCTAAATCAATCACACATCTGAGGCTAATGCAGCCGTGGGCATCACCACAGGAAGCATTAGGCCTATTAGCTGGGGTGGGGAGGGGGGGTACGGAAGGAGCAGCCGACGCACTTTACGGGCGCTGGATGTGCTTGTGGGCGTGAGCAAGGGCACTGATGTGTTTCCTTGGGTAGCACAGTGAACCGGAATGTGAGGACACAAGTGTGTGTAGCACCCAGGCCCAAGAGTCACCCAAGGCCAGATCCTATGGGCCGCACCGCTGCCTTTCTGGACAGCATCTTCTCATCATAAGATCAACTCCCATCTACCATAAGGTGCTCAGTGGGAGCCATTGCTGCTGATGTTGCTGGTCCTGGGGGGGTGATTCATTCTCGCCTGCCCCGGGGAGTTGGGTGATGCCACAGAGATTCCAGCATCCTCTGGTACATGCCTTGTACCTTCTTGATGCCTCCAACCAGAATTCCAACAACTCTGAGTTCAGCCCGCCTTTTAAAACCTGCAATTACAGCGTGTGCCGGCGAGACACGACGCAGAGAGCAGCGGTCATCTGCTGCAGGAGTAAATCATCACACGTGAAATGGGCCTCACTAGCGGCCGTGCAGCGCCAAGCCGTCCACCCCGCAGCCTTTCCGAAACCTCTTACGTAGCCGAAATCAGCTAATTACCAGATTGCATCTTAATTAACTTGGGGCATAAGCTGGGACTCTGATTAAGGTCCCACGTCCTGCATCTCTCAGGTCTGCAGGGCAAAGGCGAATCGAGCATTTAATTAACCAGGTGTCGCGCCTCTGGTGAAACGCAAGCTAAATCCAACGGCATCTCGACAGGAGATGATCCAGCGGAGACAAGAACCCGGAAGGGGAGCGGATGGAGTGAGCGGCTTAACGGCGAAGGGCGCGGAAGACCCACTTCAGCTTCATGAGGCGATTTTGGGTGGGGGGTGTGATGCGGGCATCCACTCAGCCAATCATAACAGGGCCTGGCTGGGTGTGGCCACACCGCGTCTGTACCCACTGATCCCAGATCAGTATGACCTCCCTGCTCATAACCGTCGCGGTTAGACTTTAAGGGAGACTGAGTGGATTCAGCGCTGGCCTCCAGGGACAGACAGGAACCACGGTCCGCCGTGGTTTCCGGGGATGTTACCCGAGCTGAGACGGACATCCGGTACTCTTCCAACAGCCGGGCGGCGGCTCTGGGCGCTCCCGCGGGGAACGCTGACTCTGCCCTCTGAGAACAGGGCTACCGCAGGGCCACGTGACCGGGTTCCACACTAGCTGCTCTCTCTTTATTGGCCGGCTGAACATGTGATCCAAAGTGCAAAATGACCGAGGAGTCATTAAGGTGAATGAACGGCTTAATTCCAAAAGCTATAAAACGCTTCAGGTGGAGTGACAGTACTGATCAATACTACAGCCAAATGAGGCCGGGATGACATACACACACACACACAGACACACACGCATGCATGCACACACAAATCCCTAATCCCAACAATGACAACCTTAACCCCTACCCAGCCCTAACCGTAAACATAAGTAACCAAACAAAACACAAGACTTTTGGCATTTTCAGTGTTTTGATCCCAGTTACAGATTTTTATTAAATTGATTTCACCCTTGTGGGGATCCCACAACATTAAAATAACAGATGTTTATTAGATTCTGGAGACATTTAGTCCCCTAAAACATTAAATATACCTAACACACACAGACAGACAGACACACACACACACAGACACACACACACACACTAGGAGCATGTGGGGGGCTGGATGTAGCCTAGAAAACAGGGCCCAGGGAGACAGCAGGCCGCACCAGGCCTTGCCTTCAAACAGCGTGGAGCAGATGTGGTCATGGGTTCTCGTTTCCGGTCTGCAGCACGAGCAACATCCCCTAGCAGGACGGACGAAGCCCGGCGACTGACTCCGCAGCAGGATGCCGGGTCGCCGCTTCCCGACCAACATCGGATCCCCGCTGATCGATAGCCGCCCGTCGGGCTGCGGGAAGCACTGCAGGGTGTCACCAAAACCAGCCAATCCTGTGCATGTCTAAGCAGAATCCCCTTGTTGAGGTGGCTCACATTCATTATTTTTATAAACGACATTTTCTAGGAAATTTCTTGCACTGAATTTTTATATCTTTATATTATAGAAAAACTGAGAGTCATGCTCACAGATTGATATAATCAATGCTAGTATTCAGTATGATCACTTTTTACAGTAAATGTTACACTTGGCTTTCGTCTAGTGGGACTCCCGTGTTGTGAAACACCCACTATCACACGATCAGCTATAGAAAGACTTCGTTCAGAGTTCATTTCCTAACAGTGATCGTACGATGATAACAAAAAGGGTAATTAAAACATTGTTTTTTTTTTTTTTTACATCAGGCCATCTCAGAGCACTTCACTCTGAAACAGGAAAACTCCCCACACAAAATTTGTTAAGGTGACTGGGTGATGTCCCTACCTTGAACCCCTGCTCGAACCTCACCGCTGCCAAAACATACAGGGTGGTGACAGAGGCCTGCGAGAACGCTGCTCTAAGGCAGCACTGCACAGTCCTCTATAAATTAGATCTAATACAGGAGCCCTATGGGTATCCTAGCAACGCCATGGCACTCTGTCTGCCCAGGGTTGTGAGGTGGTCTCCTCTACAGCCTGTTCCATTACCATTACCCAGAATGCACTGCACACCCTCCCCCACATTGGTGCTTAGTGCTGCCTCACCATTCCTGCATGTACATCTTGATGGGTGGCCGTTACACTGGGGGTCGTGGTCAGTGCACCTGGTTACATCCGATTACATTTTAAAAGGTAACTTGATGTCACGAGGTACACAGGCTCAAAAAATTAGGCCAACATTTAGAATAATATTAATCAAAATATTACTTACAATACTATGGTTGAATTGAAATTACTACTGTCGTTTAAAAGCCCTGATTAGTTTAATGGATTAAACAACCAGTGGAGGCTTTGCACTGCAGCAGTTTTAACGTTCGACTGCAGTTTCGTGCTTAACCCCTTTAAAGTGAAAGCTGACCGAAGCTCCTGAATGACCCTTAATGTGCAGAAACCATCAGCCGTGGCAGACAGGATGCTGCAAGTCAGGAAAACCTGAGTGTCCAAGCGGAATTTCAGGACGTGTTGTGCTAAACCTCAAGTGGCAATTTTAGGACAAAATAGTGAAGACGCAGCTTTCTCTGGTTAAGAAAAAATAAAAATCCTCACAGGGAATGAGTCTTCCAAGCACCTCTCATCCATTAAGGAACCCCTTGATTGATGGCAATGTGATTGTTGCACTTTGGCACTGGCGATCGCCAGAGACCATGCTGGTTCGGAGCACTTGAATGCCCTCTGCTGGCCAAAAGTGAAATCACACGTATAACTGGCATGCCTCATTTTCCCCAGAGTTGCTCATGTTAATGCAAGACCCATCTACTTAGAAGCATGACACCCCAACACATCCATTACAGACCATCCCCAGCTGAGCATATGAACCAACAAGACAGCTGAGCAGGCAAATAAGTCAGAAATGTACCAGGAGACAATTACGATCCAGGGAATTGTGTAAACATCACTGAGCAACACTCGCACTTTGTCCTTCTTAAGGAGGAAAAAAAATCATAATAATAATCAAGAAGCAGGCGGTTAGAATCGACCCCTGACCCTCAGCTGCCTCTAACCTCCAGGATTGCTTAACACTGCAGATTAAGCTTTACAAACTCCAGATTGCTCAACGTGCTAAAGATACAAAAGAAAGCTGTGGAGCCTTCATGTCAGATGGGACCCCTCCCTCACTGCAGTAGCCCTCCCTCACCTCGGCCAGCACGGTCAGGCCACTGGGCTCCCTCCCGTAGAGGCTGGGACTTTTGGGCTGTGCTTCCAGACTAAAACCCCCTTCCTCGGAGGTCTAGAGTTCGGCCTTGTCACGATAAGGTTGGAAAATGATAATATCCAAAGAGTCAAAGATCCAAAGAGTCAACAGAACAACAAGAACTGGGGCGGTGGGAGAGTTACGGCACTTTTCCCACTGCCACCAGGAACCCGACCCATACCGTGAACTGACGCATTTCCACTGCAAAGTATGTGAACCAATCTATACCCGTGCGCACAGTAAACTTGGCCGAAAGTGTGACCAAAACGAGCTGATTGCGTCACCACCATCTGACTGGTCGAAATGCATGGAGTTCTTGGTGATCTGTGTCGATAAGCATGTATTATCTGATAATAGCATATTCTATATATTTTTATTAGCAGCATCGCACATTGCAATGGATTGATGCATTCCTGATAACTTGGAATCTGAAAATTTCCAACCTCCTGCTTAAAAAAAGTAGCATAGAACAGCTCAACCGAATGGATTCGTAATAAAAATTTGTGAAAAGTGAAAAGTGAAAGCTAATTCCGGTTGCATTTGATGCTAACATAACACAGCGATTCTCACAGATATGCTAACGGAAATTAGCACACAGTAAAAACAAAGGGAAAATGAAAAAACATTGCACATCGTAAATAATTAGATGCATCGTATGAACAGTAAATAAGCACCCCTTTGGTTTTACGTCACTGTCACTCTCCAAACCTGGCAGTGCCTTCACAGAACCGACCTTCCTGCAGTGGAAAACCGAAGCGAGCCGGAACTGTGCTTTAACTAGTTTCTCTTTTTGGTGTGGCTCAGGTACGGGTCAGTTCCTGTACGCCAGTGGAAACGCACCATTAGACACCTATACTCAGGACTCACTTTATTAGGTACACTTAGCTAGTACTGGTATGACTAACTTCATTAGGTAAACCTAGCTAGTTCTGGGTAGAACCCACTTAGTGGTTATATCTAGCTAGAACCAAGAAGGACCTACTTTATTACGTACACCTAGCTAGATAGTCCTGGGAAGGACTCATTATTGCCAAAAGGCGTCTTTCAGCATAGAGGAGTTGTACAATCAGAGGGGTAATTCTGTACACCACTATTATACATTTTTTTCACTTCCTGTTATCTTCTGAGCTTTCAGCAACAAAACTGCCTCGGACGTCTTTTCTTCATCGTACCATTGGGTGAGTTTCCTGTAGCCTTCTTAACGCTACATCGTTCACAAGTTTTATGTCAAAAACTGCATTGTTCGTAAGTTCTATGTTAAAAGCTGCATCGTTTGTAAGTTCTACGTTAAAAGATAGAACTTCCGAATGACGTGGCGTTAAGAAGGCTTCGGGAAACTCACCCATTCTGTAAACTCTAAAGACCTGTGTGTGAAGATCGCCGTTTCTGAGGTGCTAGAACCATCATGTCTGCTACCAACAATCACGCCACGTTCTAAAAAACTGCGTAGATGACATGTCTTCGCAATTCTGACACTTAGCCAAACAGTGACTGGACCTACTGCCCCGTCTGTGTGCTGTATGAATTAGATTGCAGCTAGATTAGATAGCTGTTTGCACTAGAGTGTACTGCTAATGCTTTACTTGATTGGGCACAAATAATATAGTATTATACTAATACTTAAGTATTAATTAACCACAAAGTAAGTCTAAGCTACATACCACATACTCATGTTTGTTCATCATTAATGAATCATGATGCATCTCAGTTACTATACTTATTAAATCTGTTAATTCTGTAAACCCTTGTGAAATACTGAAGAAAATACTGAAGTAGCAAGTCATGAATATCACAAGTGACATACTGATCTCATGTTTGTTCATCATTAATGAATAGTGAGTCACCTTTTATCTCAAGTAGCAACTATATTTGTTCATGATTTGTACTTCACTAGTTATTACTGAGTATTTGTGCCCTGTCAGGTAATGTGTTACAATCACACCTAATACAATGGCCATTGACAGTAGTTTACTACAGTAGTTTGACTGAAACTGAATGGAGGAAGACAAAGACTTAATAGGATAATTAGACAGGTCAGCTAGGAGTGCAGGTTTTGACGCAGAGAAAGAGAATAATGACGTTTCAGATGTCAGGTGTCCTAGTGACACACTGGAGAGCCTGTATTCCCGTTTAGCATGGCCTGACAGGACTGCATTTACTCAGAAAAGCCATTGGAGGGAAATGAAGGTGCCTTATAGGTCTCATGAAAATGTCAGTTTTAATCTCTTCCCCATGTTTGCATTTGCAGACATTACATACAGAAAAGCCCTGTGGTCCTCGGGGAGATTTATACACAGATCAACCTCTTACAGGTCTTATAAGAAAGCTCTTCAGTGAAGAAATATAGTAATAGATGTCCAGGGATGTGTCACTGAACCACTGAGCTCCCCAACACTCCAGCAGGGACAAAATGGACTGAGCAGCACCAGGCCTGTGGGTCAGTCCAAGCAGACTAACTTCAGTGGATGTCAGAAACTGATTCCAGTGCAGTTTGGTGTTGCAGAGCCTCAGTAAGGGCTCACACAGCCAAAAAAAAACGTAGCAGATGGGTGTAAATGTAAAATTTACTAAATGAAAATTGTTTTTTTAAATGTACTGTTCAGCTGCATCCCTGAGCCATCTTCCAATGGCAATATGCTCTGGTAAGCCCCACCCACACCCTCTGCCCCGCCCACTTCAGGCATGCGCCCTACTGTCCATCCAAGGTACTGCAAATGAGATTCACTTGCTGGTTGAAATCCTCTGGCTGGTCCGCAAACACGTAATGGCCTGCGCCTCGAATCACCTGTGGCGGGAAGGGCTTAGGGTTACATGCCGGCCATAGCTTTCCTTTCAAACAGAATAATCATTGATAATAACGCATGCCGGAGAACACTTTAGATTGTAGTGGCCCACAGAGGCCGTATGTTAGCTTACCACGATCTCCACACGTGAGTCGGGCCGGGCGTCCTTGATGGCGCTGCCCGAGTCGCTGTCGATGCTGGAGCGGGAGCCGTAGATGACCGTGATGGGGACGTTCCGCTGGATGAGGCCCACTCTCTCCAGCATGGGCCTCTTAGCCCAACCGTAGGGGATGGTCATGTTCTTGAAGGCCGTCTCGCCACTGCAGTGAGAGTGCGATTAAGTAAAAATTTCCTTGCTACTCTTAAAATACGAAAAATCCATGCATCATGAGCGGGGGGGGAGGGATCTGCAAAAGCACTGAAAAATCTGCTGGGGTCGGCCCGGGCCTACCTGGGACTCTGCACGTTGAGGTGGTAGATGTAGTGAGAGACCGTGTTGTCGCTGAGTATGGATGAATACTTCTGTTTGAAGTCCGGTCTGATGGTCTGGACCAGCAAGGGGCCTGAGCAGCAGAAAGCGACACCCACAAGCCATCAGTCTGAAGAGGATTCAAAACTACATTAAAAACCAATTTCATTTATGGACATGAAGCAAAAACCTTATTTCGGCTGGGAAATCAATCTGCAATGGGCACTAATGAATCGAGTTGAGGGATGGAAGTATGCACAGCTTGGTTTGGACCCCTCCTAGCCCCCTCCCCTCATTTTCAACCAGGAGGTCAAGGGAGGAAGAGTCAAATGGCTAAACTTCTCATCTGTAAGACTGCACAAGATGAATTCAGGGCAGCGGGGAGGCAGGAGATACCCTGGTGGTTCTGGACAGCAGCGCTGACAGGAACAGAGAAGAGACGCTTACCCAGCGGACCTGCCAGTCGCAGGCCAGCCAGAGGGTTGAAGGGGCTCATAGCGGCCCCCACCGCCTTGATCCACACCGGGACGGGCCGGTCCCTCTCCTTGGCTTCCGGCCGCCTGGGGAAGCCCCACGGCTCCACCAAGATGAGGTGCTTCACCCTGGAGACCACAAATCTTAGCTGCTCACAAGCCACCAGAGGAGTGCAGTCTAAACCGGAGCCACAGACAAGTCTAAGGTTCTAACAGTCTGCTGAAGATGCAACCCCCCCCCACCAAGAGCACCCAACTAACACCAGGGGTGTGACCCTTCCTGTGATCCTTGAACAGTTTCCTAATCCCACCACCCAGTTATCTCACTGAACAAGCCATCCTTCATAAGCAATCAAGCTCCATTTTAGAGTTATCTTTTGTAAGCAAGAAATGGTCCAGAGTCAGGCTGCAAGTGTGCCATCCACGTACACACGCTACCTTCAGCCGATGGCTGCCTGCCACTTCGTGAGTCATACAGCCCTACCGGTTTAGCAAAACTACCAGCCTTTAGCAGCCTGCAGGGCCCCAGTACTCCTCTAGCAGGTGCTCATTCTGCACCCACACAAGCATATTTAAACCTCCTTCCCAAGAGGATCATAAACATTTTTCTCAGGCATATACGTTTATCAGAGACAACTGTTCATATTCTGCAGCCTGAGCTAGAGTGACTGTGCAAAGCACTTTGACTGGACCAATCGAGACGCTTGTGTCATTCCTGCACTCAGCCACTCACAAGGCCTCATATGTGCCAGAAATAATCCCATATTAGCAGCACTTAGAGAGCTGAAACAGGGCCATTGTTCTCATTACACGCGAGAGCCTCATTACCCAGAAGGGTCTCTGGATTTCAGAGAAACGAAGGATGACATTTCTATTTAAAGTCGTGGACGGTATCAAGTATCAGCACAAGGCCATTACACTGTCCCCAGCATTAACCTACAAGTCTATGTCTCCACTAGAGGGTGCACTGACCTGGAAGGGTACTTGAGGGCATAGACAGAGGCCAGATATCCACCCAGGTTGTGCCCCAGCATGATCATGGTCTCCAGGCCGACCTCGGCTCTCCATTCCTCTATGGACTCCACGAACTGGGACTCTGCTTCAGCGGCGTCAGCGCTGAAGTCTGGACGGCTGCTCTGGCCAAAACCGAGCAGGTCTTGGGCGTAGACGGGCCGGTGCTTGGATAGAACGTCCAGGTTTTGGGCCCAAAGCCCGACTCCTCCCCCGAAGCCATGCAGAAGCACCAGAGGAGTCCGGCAGGAATCATTCTCATTGAAAAGCAGCGTCCAGATCAGGTTCCCTTTTGATATCGGGACGTGCTGCTTGGAGAAGTTGTTCTGTATCGCTGAAGGAAAGGGGCGGGGTTACAAGTGGTTAAGGCGTCGACCAGCAATCAGGAGTATAAGGAACCCTTGAAAGACTCATGAGGAGACTTACACTGCAGCATCTTCTCTTCTGCATCTCTCAGCTGGGATGGTGACGTGGGACACCAGGAAGGAAGCCAGCTGGTTATCTGCCATGACCTGCAGGAAGGACCGCAAGCTGTGCAGATGTACACACAAGGGTCTCTCCGCTGGACGACCCACACATGGTCCATCGACAGAACTTAGGACAGAGTGAATAAATGTACGTAGAGGTTGACGTGATGAGGCGGTCAAAGATCGGCGGACTGAGCACCACCAAGGAACACGCATTGAGATCACAGAGATGGATTCCTCGTGGGATTCCCCTGCTCATCACGCAAAAGAAACACCAGGGGCTACATCTGACTGGTGATTAATTTCAGGACCAATCAGATTCATTATTCATTCATAATTATGAATGAATGAATGATGTTACATTTATATAGCACTTTACAAGACACTCAACCACCACCACTGTGCAGCACCCACCTGGACAATGCTATGGCAGCCATTCCACGCCAGTACGCTCACCACACAGTAGCTAAGGTGGGGAAGGGGCAGGAGGGAATTCACCAGCTAGATATAGGGGACGATTAGGAGGCCAGATTTGAAAGGGCCACAGTAGGCAATTTTAGCCAGGACATCTAGGTACCGCCCCAACTCTTTCAGAAGATGCTCAGGGATCTTTCATGACCTCAGAGAGCCAGGACCTCAGTTTTACGTTTCATCTGAAGGACGGCACCATTTTTACAGCATAGTGTTCTCATCACTGCACTGGGGAACTGGGATCCACACAGTGTTCTCATCACTGCACTGGGGAACTGGGATCCACA
>JAODLC010000050.1:5238568-5257918 GCA_026781145.1 Hippopotamyrus pictus
CACACAGTGTTCTCATCACTGCACTGGGGAACTGGGATCCACACAGTGTTCTCATCACTGCACTGGGGAACTGGGATCCACACAGACCACAGGACGGGCTAACCTGTTAGCCACACCATCATCTCTTCCAGCAGCAACTCGGCTTTCCTAATTGGTCTCCCATCCAAGTACTGGGAGACCAGCGGGTGGCATTTACACATTTACACCGTCCGGCTCTAAGCGTGCGGCGAGCCTGCGAGCAAAACCCCTGGCACCATTAGAATCTCATTCAGATCTTGTGATGCGAGAATTCCATTTCTGAAACTCATGGCGTGAGACTAGCATGCACTGTTAACCACTCACTGGATTAACTCAAGCGAACTGTTTAACTGATCGACTGAAGTAACCAGTGAGCGATTAACTGACTGACAGCATGTATAAATCCAACCCATTTCTCCATCATGTCTTTGAACATTTAAATCTGCTGCAGTTGAGCTTCCCAATTTCCAGCACCGGTTCCAGCCTCCCCCAGGGTTGTGGAAGCGACATCACACACGTAGAACGCGACCTCTGTCGGCATGGATACGGGGCAGACCGTGGGGCCTCTCCCCTGGTAACACAGACACACTGCTCTATGACCCCAACAAACACCCCGCCCTCCCCAGCAAAGACACTGACATCACGATTCTACCATGGTGCCACAGTCGTATGACAAATACGCTGGAAGTACACGCAAAGGCCTGCCACGTGTCCTCTTGGGGGGGGGGGAGGGGTTGAGGCAAAGTTCAACATGCGAGCTGATCCTTCAAACGACAAAAACAAACACCCCAAAGGAGCTGTGATATCGCACATTCAGAAAACAGCCATTTCACACTGGATTTACCATAATGGTGCATTGTCTGCGCAGTTCATATCTTTTTTTAATTCAGTGTGATTTTTTAATCATTTTATATTCCATACAGTCTACCTTTTCTTATGTTATTATTTTCTGCATTGATTTCTACCTAAATTCCCCATTGTTGCATTCACCCTTCTGTGATACTGTACAAAGACATTTCCGCTCACAGGGATCAATACAGTTCCCTCTTAGATTAGATGCCTGTAATCATGACTGACGTAACGCAGGGACATATGCAGTGTTTTTTGTAGTAAAACACCGGTGATATCTAATGTATTTGGAAACGGGCATGACCGTACAGGCCTCAGATTTCAGTACAGGTCGGCAAAACCATAACGACGCGGAGAGATTTCACTAAACCTGTAAGCGATTTTATTAATTTTATAGTCAGCAAAGTGTTTATAGACCTGATTTTGTACTCTGCAAACTGAAGACAAGCCTAGTACTATACATCTAGTTTTCCCACTCTGGGAATATTCTGCAAGATGGTAAAGTCAGGATAAGATTAGATTAGATTAGATTAGATTAGATTAGATTCAACTTCATTGTCATTACACATGTACAAGTACAAGGCAACGAAATGCAGTTTAGGTCTAACCAGGAGTGCAATAAGCAGTAAGTGCAGGATAAAGGTATAAGTTATAAGTGCACTAAATGGGATATGTGAAGGGAGAAAGTAGGGGTAATCAAAAAGAACAACTACGAATGGAAGTGTGATGTCACACATCTACCTACAATCGATTCATGGAGGCGGCCATTTCCACAATGGCTAAATGCTCATACATCCATCCTACCTGCAAACAAGGTCAGAGTCTCCATCCCAGAACACCTTCGCCACTACGGAGATGCTAACTACCTCTGTAGCAGAATAAAATTTTCCACGACTCACTAAGAGTCAAAACCAAAGAGGCAGCTCACCACCAAATTACTGACGTTCTTGATTCTCTCTTTTGTCATTTTTGATGACCAACAGCTTCTCCACCCTTTTCAGGTGTGGATTCGACAACATGAACAAAACACAAACTTAGGATGAAAAAAGACACTATCCTTTACATTAAATATGGACAGACTCCTAAACAGATAATACAAATAATCTGACAACGTTTAAATGTCATTTATTATGTTGTATCCATGAAAGAATAGACTGATTTACTCCTGAATTGAGTCTTTACTCTAATATGAAAAAGTTTGGAAATAGACTACAGTACTTACCTAAAGGACACCGTTTTTAGCTGCAACGGTGCAAGGACTTTATAATTATAGACAGAAATACCTTTGCTTATTTAAGTTAAGTTCTTTTCTTCACTTAATTTAGCTGTCATTTCCGTCTCATGTAAAGCATTACATACATCAAAACATACATGCTGTATATCTAAAAGAGAGAATAGAACAACAAAACAGTCGCTAAAATTGATGTAATCAGTGCAAAACAGTCTATGTCTTTAGGCTGAACTTTAAATAGTCCTTGATCTGTCATTTTAACGATCATAATATTTATTTGGGCACGACCGTCCAAATGAATATCGAAGGTAAGGGATATAACTCTATACAGTACGTGAAATATTGGGGATCTTGTATAGGTACGTGCTTCCGATCGGCAGTGAAATACAGCCCCTAATCACCTAGTGCCTATCATCTATTCATTCCTCAAACTAACACTAAAGCGAAAAGATACTAAGCGAAGATACAAAGCACGCAGATCAGCTGCCGACCTACAAACAACCCATCAGAGGCAGTTAAAGTTTTATAAAAATTAAATCGCACGCATAAAAAAACACTTTCATGAAGCAGATTAAACTCAATCAAAATATGTCCCTGCTCCATCAGACACGTTTAGAAATTAAACTAGAAATACTGAGTAGATGCAGGTCAATACAGCTTCAGTTCACACGGCCCATACACTTAAGTCACGAAGCCACCCGACCCAACTCACCGTCCACCCGCCGCCGCTGACCCCGCGTCCATCTCTGCGTTTGTCCCGAGGGCAGCTGTCCCGACTAGCGGCAGCCAATACATTGGGGGCGTGGCCATAGTCATGGGGGCGTGGCCTCGACGACCCCAGGTTCCAGCCACGTGCTCCTTCAATCCCCCCCAATATAATATTACAGCAAATGTGTAAACCTGGAACTATTACTTAGAAACCGGAATATGATGTTTATTGTTTCTTTCATTTTCAGTATATTTTGATACTGTGAGTTTATGTTAATTCTTATCCACTGAACTTCGTTCTGTCGTAATTACGGGCATAAATAAATATAGGCCTTATACATATCGTTTTAATTCAAATTCACATATATGTCGCATTAATTCTTATATTATGATATTATTTCAGTTATACTGTGTCATTTCTTTTATTAAAATTATACCAAGGCAGTTTTATTGCTGTGTAAGTGGTTATAGATAAACCCATGTAGTTCTATGGGTCTCGCGTTTCGCTTCACTCTTAAAATAGGTTTATACATATTTTTAACGCAGTGGCTTTAGTTCCCATTTTGGCGGGTCCATACAGGGTTAAACATTGCCTTACACCAAGCGATGTCGTTATATCTGAGAGCTCTCCGTGTATCTGCAGCTCCCAATGCACCCATTGTGACTTTTTGATTTCTTGTGCTACAAACTTCCGCCCTTGTCACACAAAGCAGGAGCCCTCGGTTGCGAAGCTGCGGAGCGGCCAGGCTCGTCGCGGCAGCCATTAGAGCCGATCCCGGCACATGTACCGCCGCCGGAGCCTCTCCCAAAGCAGGGTGTGTTACTTTCCCCCGCCGAAGCCCGAGGCACCAACCCCTGTCGCTGTGACGTTAGCCGGATTCCGAACGTCAACAGCCTCCAGAAAAGCAGCCGGGTCGCAGCAGCGGTGCTCTGGCGGCCGACACATGAATGTCTGAGACACCCAGCTTCTCCCGAAAGAGTAACTATATAAAAAGAGACATATGCAAAAGCGATCCGGTAAGTAGAGGTTTTCCTACGGTGCCTGCAGCCGGATGGCAGTGCGCGACCAACGGCCTGATGAGGGCGTTAACGTGCATGTTTTTGATAGCAAATCTATGGCGTATAAACACCACCTTAGTGTATCAATCAGCGATACTTTTTAGCAGTTGTATGAAAATTCCGCCCCTCCCGAACGATCGGTGTCCCCGATCGGGGGACGCAGCTTTTTAGTAGGGATCCCAGGCTCCTCCCCGCTGCCCCCGGCTCGCTTAGGAAATCCGCCCGGTTCGTGCGGCAGATTCCGCCGCGTTGGCCTTACGGTTCCGATTGGTCTTCCGGCAAAACCCTCGGCTTTGATAATTTCTGAAAAACTATGGAACGGTGCCTGAAGCGGAATAGCAGGTTTCGCAGGATCCGGCAGTATGACTAAGCTATACTACTGGCAGTAGAATATGTGTAAGCGATCGCAAGTAATACTCTATAAATAAATAAACAGATGAAAGTTTGGTTTTACGGGCTGTTTATGCGGGCAGAGTGTTGTGACAGTAACACTGATGTAGGAATGTAGGTTATGTTAAGAAAACTTTTAAACGACCCCATGACAGATCAGCGACCTTTCGTTTACTCTTTCCGAGCAGAGGCAGAAATGTCGTTTGCGGACCAAACCCAGTTCACCCCGCTGGTGGTATGTGAGCTAGCGGAGGACACCAAAGAAGAGGCTGTGGAGTGGTTATTAAGCAGAATAAAGGAAAAGCAACGTAATGGAGGTGAGTCTAGTCGGCGTTGACATGCCTCTCCGTCTTAGGATAGCTGTTCATTACTGTTTTATGATAGTATTTGTCCCCCCGTTACTAGATCGTTTTTAGTAATGTGGCAGGGCTGTAAGAAAAACTGGCAGAACAGCCTTATAACAGGAGGCGGGGCCGTCTCTGAGGGGGCGAGGCCTAACAGTTAACCGTTCTAGTAACGTTGACCGAATGTTACGCGTAACGCTTTACTTGACGGGGCACAAATAATATAGTATAATATTATTACTTATGTGTTAATTAACCATAAATTAAGTGTTAGTTACATATTGATCTCATATTAATTTGTCATTAACGAATTGTAACGCATGTTTTATCCCAAGCAGTAACTATATTTGTTGCTATGTATGTTAATTCTGTAAAATTTTGTGAACTACTGATGGAACTACTAAGGAACTGCCGAAGGGCCAAGTAATCGATAATACAAGTGAAATACTGATCTCATGTTTGTTCATCATTAACGAATTGTGATGTATGTTTTATCTCAAGTAGCAATTATATTTGTTCATCTTTAGTCCTTCAGTAGTATCTGAGTTATTAATAAGTATTTGTGCCCCGTCAAGTAAAGTGTTACCCAGTTAAGGTAAAGAAGCGTTCAAAGTGTGCAGGGCACATTCACAGTATACACATAAAGCACTTTTATTATAAAACAATATTTTTCATAATTAATTGCGCTAAAATGATGTTCAGGTAACAATGTTACAGTGCTGACAGTTTGACAGAACCTTTGTTAAAATGTAAAATGTGGAAATAACGTTCCAACAATGTGACAGTAAGAATGTTTGAGACCACCTTCACGTAACGTTGGTTAAAGTTCGGGGAACGTTCTATGTTAGCTGGGTATTACTGATGAGCATCTTATTGCTGATCCTGAATAGTTTGTAACAATTACATTGAGTACAATGTCTACCTGTTCTGCGAGACATCTTTCCCGACAGCTGTTATTTTATTCATACTGTCAGAGCATCTCTAGTATGGCCTCTCCAGGCCCCACACCATTTGGGTGCTTGCTCAAAAGGTAAACTTGTTTAGATAATGATAGGCTAAATAATAAGTTGTTAACTTTATTTGTATGTACACTTTATTTTGGACACTTAACTGAACACTTTCCGTACCTTAATCATAACGTTCGGTAAACGCTCCTAGGATGAAAAATTGTTAGTAGGGAATAATCAGTAGATGTACCCAGACATCCGATGCTAGGCATATTAATTTCAATGAGTTGGATGAGGGACAAATGGGGGGTGGGGTGTTGGCTTGGCTTGGGTGTTAATACGGTAATATCATATACTGTGTTATTTTCATTTGAGCAGATTTTGTCAGGAAATGCTGCAATAGCTGTTTTTTAAAGGTCTGCCTAACCCTAGTTCTGGCTGGGGTTGCAGCAGTAAGACTTTTTACCGCTAATTTTACCATCGCCGAATAGCGGAACAGCAGATTTATGGATATTTAGCAGGACATCATTTGCGGGTGTCAGGGAGCTGCTGTCAATTTGCGGGAGACAGAAATGGGATGTCTGTGTATGTTTAATCCTCTGGTTTCCTTTGCAACTTGTCAGGAGCTGAGTTCCAGGTCAGTCGGCTCCTACCAGCGCTGTCCCAGGATGATAAAAAGGAGAACCCCAACATTTTCCTGGTGGGGGCCTCCTGGCAGAGGGTCCTGATTGGTGCAGAGGATCTGGGTCTGATCAAGGAGTTCAGTGACGGCTCCATGCGAACCTTCACCTACGCCAACCGGGAGGATTTCAAGGACTTTCAGGGTGAGGAGACTGAGCTTACCAACGCTGAGTTCCATTTACCTTGGAGGTCGGAATTCAGAACTGGGAAAGATGTCACATACGAGTTAAGTGTTCCAGTACATAAAGCCAGAAAGCCATTAAGCAGTACTAGGGACCTGTTTCAGAAAGCAAGATTTTCTTGCTTACCTGGATAACTAGTCAGATTTAATTTACCCAAGTGTAAATGGCCTTTATTTTTGTTCACTTACATTTAGCCAGAGTACCTTAAATCCGACAAGCTGTCTGCTTAAACAAGAAATCCTGTTTAATGAAATTGGCCCCACTTCTAGCCCAGTTAATTGTTAGCAATATCAGTGGATACCAACACATCACGCGGTATTTTCCCTAGCAACACGTCCACAGATAGCGGTTGGACAGTACTCTATGTACAACCAATTCAATAAACCATAGATAAGACGCAAGTGCTAATAAACAGCATAAAACTACAGCTTTAGCTTCTGTTGATTCGGGGCGCAACCATCTTGGATTCTGAGCTCCGATTTCAGGGAGCGTTCCAGTTAAAATTTCCGGAACTCGGAATTTATGAATTACAAATTGGGTTCTTATTCCTTATGAGTTCAAATGGAACGCAGCATAAGATTCCCGCTACTACCCTCTCGCACAGCTGGTTGTTTACCGCTAGCCAACACGGGTTTAGCCGCACTTAGCTAACATAATCAGCAGTTGATGTTAACCATACAAATTACTGTTAGACCAGTAATGGGCAAACTCAGGCAGCAGCGGTGTTTGCTCGCCCCCCCAGGGGACGGCGATGGCTTCCTCAGCATGGCAGAGTGCCAGCTCATCATCAAGCACGAGTTGGACAACCTGCGGGCCAAGCAGGAAACGTGCGTGCCCGGCTACCCCAAGATCAAGCTGTACCCGGGAAAGTCAATCGGTAAGCATGCCGTTTCCACTTCCTGTCAGCTGTCAGGATGATCCCCTGGGGGTGTCTGGTTTACGTTGTGTCTTTGGTTATTTATCATAATTAGCACTCGGTGCACGTAAATCTTTCACACACCCGTTGGAGGCTCATTCTGTCAAACGGATATTATTTGCAGTTTATCCCTCCTGTACATAAATAGGATAAACCTTGTCAGAGTTTGTGTCTGATATTCACCCTAACCGGATTCCCACCCCTTATGTAAAATTAGTGCGTCGGCTGCACTCCAAAGGAATTCTGCTCCAGATCTTCCCCCTCCATGATAAAGAGAAGTTGAAGAGGTTGTCCTCCACCTGGTACCAGCAGATCAGAGTGGCTTTCCAGCCTCTCGGTAGGTGTGCGTGGCTGAAGGTGGTATGTGGCTTGATGGGTTTGGACTCTGAGCTGATGATCAGAAGGTTCCTGGTTCAGATGCTGTGGTCTGCAGAGTGATTTCACCCATGTGTTGTTGAGCAAAGCCCTAAAACCCCAGTTGCTTCTGGGACTGCCTGACCCTACTTTATCAGTTGTACATCACTTGGAATAAAGTGTCTATGAAATAAGTAAATGTAAGTGTGTGAGATGGGAGAGGCAGGCAGCTGAGAGATCACAGACGGCGTTCCTCATTCTCAGAAATCATTGGAAATCCCTGTTGCCACATCCTGACGCATGAGTCATGTTTTGTTGGCAGGTTAACTGGCATATGAGTACAACTCAACTTAGGCTGCTTTTGGGTTAACTAATGATACTTTTGTGTTATGTAGATGAACAATCAATACAAGTCTAGAGTCCTGTCTGTGAAAAAAATGAAACTTTAAATTAAGTTGTGTCCTCACAAATATCAATCTCTCTCCTACCTCAGTGATATAAACTTTTTTTCTTTTTTTTACCAAGTTAGCTAAATGGTTATAAAAGAACAGCTAATTTTTTAGTTCAGTATGTAGTCATTAAGTTGAGATGTTATGTGCGCTGAAATTACTTTGTAATTACTTTGTTGCAACCTCCAAACACTCAGAGCGTTATAAGAGCGTTAGGTAGTGCTATATTGAAATAATTGCCTTATAACTCTTATTGCCGATACAGTTGCAAATAGTTTGAACGAAGATGTTATTCATTGGACAGTACAGGAGCATCACTGTAAATTAAGCCTCCCCTCTTTGTAGATGAGTTAGTGACAGTCGTCCTCCCCTGATTTGTGGCTAATGCCATCTTACCGTGGTATTCTGGTTGCTCCAGATGACATCCGGCACTACTTCGGGGAGAGCCTGGCCCTGTACTTCGGCTTTCTGGAGTACTTCACCTTAGCCATGCTGCCCATGGCCATCATTGGGATTCCCTACTACTTCTTTGACTGGGAGAACTATGACAACTATGTACTCTTTGCCATCTGCAACCTGATCTGGACCACGGTGATGCTGGAGATGTGGAAGCGATTCGGGGCCTGCCTGGCGTATAGCTGGGGCACGCTGTCCAGGAAGAAGGCCTTCGAGGAGCCACGGCCCGGCTTCCACGGCGTCCTGGGCCTCAACCCCGTCACGGGCCGCGAGGAACCTGTCTACCCCAACGCCAAGCGCCATCTGCGCATCTACCTGGTGTCCTTGCCGTTCGTGCTGCTGTGCCTCTACGTGTCCCTGTGCGTCATGATGGTCTACTTCGACGCAGAGGCCTGGGTGTTGGGGCTGCATGAAGTTGAGCCCTCATTCTGGACAGGCCTGCTCCTCTTCTTGCCCAGTATCGTCTATGCCGTGGTCATCGAGATCATGAACCGTCTCTACCGCTACGCTGCCGAATTCCTAACCGATTGGGGTATGTACACTTCCCCCATCGCTCCTGTGACACTGATCACTTCCCCTCACAGCCAGCGGTCTGTTTACAACCACTACTCACTGACCACAAACTGCCTCTACCCAATATTAAATAAATATGTACCTAATATAGGAGATGCTGAAGCAGCATGTTCACGTAACAAACTAGCTAGCTACGACCTTCTGACTCTACTCACTAGCTAATATTAATGTTATACACAATTTTAAAATGATCATTTCCCCTCCATTGTGAGGGGTTCAATCCAGAACACGCTGCAGAACAGTGCAACCTGGTTCTTTCTGAAGGAACCAAGCTTCATTTAGGGTGCTTTTCCACTGCAATACTTTTGTCATGGTACTTTTGGTACCTTCCCTTTTCCACTGATTTGCGGTCCAGTACCAAAAGTTCCAGTACCTAAAATACTAAATTAGCTGGGGTATATTTTTGGTACTTTAGGGTGGGACTTGAAAAATGTTTCTTTGTTGATCGGTTATGCAAATAGCCAGCTTCCAAATCAGTACGACCGCTGTCTTGTAAAAAATTATGAATTCAGAAAACAACGGTAAACAAAGTAAAAAATAAGCAATAATAGTGGATGGACAAATGAAAAGCCATGATGTAGTTGTGTCAGAAGTACAGATACAACAAGGTCAGGATTGCATGACAAGAAATAAAGAAGTATGTGGTAACATGCTACTGGGAGATTTTTAAATATTGTGATATGGTTGTGGTGTAATAAATATTCGGATATTTATAAAGCAAAAAAGGAGTTTGAAGTAAATTTCTCACAAACCCATCTAGGAATGATCATACTTTCTTAAAGTACCAAAAGTACAATACCCGGTGCAGTGGAAAAGCGCCATAATTAGTAAACTGGAAGCTTTACTAATTAATGCCAGTCAGGTTCTTGTTCACCCTGCCGCTTCATGCCCAGCAAACCATTAATGCACCGAAAACGCCACACTGCTTGTTTACAGACTGAGAACAGAGCAGAGCTTGTTGTCCTGAGAACTGGTGGTCATGTGTCTAGCAGAGAGTTGAAGATGTAACTTCATGAACTCTGAGGAAAAGTGATGCAGCTTATGTTAATTTTTGTGTCCTTTTTTTTGTTGTTACAGAAAATCATCGTCTAGAGTCAACGTATCAGAACCATTTAACTCTTAAAGTTTTGGTGGTAAGTGAGCACATGCCTGAGCGTCCGTGCCCACAGTGACCTGTGACCTCGACCCTGGAGACAAGGGACGCTACTAATCCTCCTCCATCTTTGTTGCCCGCAGTTCAACTTCCTGAACTGTTTCGCCTCCTTGTTCTACATCGCGTTCGTGATGCAGGACATGCCTCTGCTCCGACAGGTAGGCTGTGTTTACTGTACCAACTGCCCAGCTTCCCTGGATCTTAAGGCCATGTTTAGGTCTATGTCTTGTTTAGGAGATACTGAATTCACTGATGAGTTTTAAGATGGAGCAATTCGAATGTACTCTTCTATTGAATTTACAGTTGTATCTTTTTAAGACGAGAATAACCCGAAAGAACAAGAATGTTCCAAACCCGCAATCCTCTCCACTGAAGTCCAGCAGCTCTGCACTGCTGTCTGCCTTGTCCGGAGACGATTCAGTGCTTCAGTTCGTGAGGTGTGTCCCGCTTCCTTACAGAGTCTTGCCACGCTGCTGATAACGTCCCAGATCCTGAACCAGTTCTTGGAGGCCTTCCTCCCCTTCTGGCTCCAGAAACGCCGCAACAAGCGAGTCCAGAGGAAGGAGAGCCAACCTGTCCTGGGCTCCAAGCTCCCCCTTGAGAAACAGGTCATGCTGGAGGCGGACATGAGCACCTACCTGGTGAGGGCTGGAGTGCTGGAGTCCCTAAAATCCACCAACCGAAACCCTATAGCAGTGTTTCCCAACCCAGTCCTCGGGGAACCCCAGGCAGTCCACGTTTTTGGTTACTCTCAGCTCCCAGCGCACCTGTACCAGGTATTCGGTGTTCCTGATTGGCTGGGAGGTGGGAGGGAGCAAAAAACGTGGACTGTCCGGGGTTCCCCGAGGACCAGGTTGGGAAACACTGTCCTGTAGAGCTGGTTTAGGGTGAGTTGGAATGAAGAGTGAGAGCAAGGTAGCCAACTTGTGCCCAGACCTTGCAGAAACTCCTCTTGGAGAAGCATCCCAGGTGGCTACCTATGAAAGCTGGTTGAATGAATGCCCAGAGTCCGCAGTACTGTCATTTAAGCAAAATGGGGCTACTTTAAAGAGTCTATAATTTGAGGAAACGTTGAGACGTTGAACGCTTCTTTTGATTGTCACAATATTTGATGTGCATTACTGCATTGTCTCAAGGCATTTTACTATACAATAAGATTTGTTAAAAGCAGGTGTCCAAACTTTTGACTAAAATATCAGTGACCAGTTTGCTGTGTGAAATATAATCTAAGTTTACTGGCTGTTCTTGATGAGTTCATGAATGGCGGTGTTTTATGTTTTCTTGCCTGCAGGGTACGTTCGATGACTACCTGGAGCTCTTCTTGCTGTTTGGTTACGTCAGCCTCTTCTCCTGTGTCTATCCTATCGCCGCCCTGCTGGTGGTGCTCAACAACGTCACGGAGATCTACTCGGACGCCCTCAAGATATGCCAGGTGTTCAAGAGGCCCTTCTCTGAGCCCGCAGCCAACATCGGCGTGTGGCAGGTGAGGTACTTTACCCGGTCAGCGTCGGATTTCCCAGAGAACTTCGTATCAGTCAAGTTATACAGTGTCCTTCCACAAGGGGTCAGCAGTCACTTTGCCGTCTCGATTTATAGATTTTTTTATGGAAAGTGGTTTACAAGGAGAATCATCTTCAGGTACCAAGTGCATAATATAATAGGCCTATGTAGAGTTGTACATAATGTATGAAGATTAGACTTTTATGAAGAATAGATAATGGGCAGTTTTCCCTTGCTGTCCTGCTCTGTGCACATCGCAATAGATATGGGCTATTTGTATGGGAGTCACAAATGATGATAACCACTATCGTCTACAGCTGGCCTTTGAGTCGATGAGCGTCATCGCCGTGGTAACCAACTGTGCGCTGATTGGCATGTCGCCGCAAGTGAAGTCATACTTCCCTGAGTCGGAGAGCCAGCTCATCCTGCTGGTGGTGGCGGTGGAGGTAAGCGATCTCATTGGACGAAACGTGAGGTGATACCGCGGCAAATGTGGGAGCAGATGACGTCCCACAGCCGGCACACCTAAAGTCAGTGAGGGGGGGACAGACGGTGACCTTTCCGGTTTCTGACTAGATGAATGAAAGCAGCTTCCCTGTTGCTTTCCCCCTCACGCAGACGCTCTTCACTGTACGATGGCTGGGTGACGCACATTCAGTAGTCACCAGACGTTGAATTTTGATCTGTTGTACGATACGTCATACTGATTCCAGACGATAACAGCATTCCCCCAGTCGTGCTTCCAGTCTCCGTAGCGATCGCGAGTGAACACGCCTCATATAGTGTTTAATAACATATCGTACATATCGTGGTTTGTTTTTTTTCCTGTTTAACCAAAATTCCACAAGCCCATTATGCCCAAGTGTGTCATATCATATCGCTCATATTCGGTTCATGATATTTTCAGCTTGTGATGTATTTGCCCCTGTTACCCATTGGCTAGTTTCTGAAGGTTGACTGCAGTTATATATGATGGCCTGGGAATGTCCACGTTTGCACACGGCACTGATGAAGAGGCCTTCCGTGACTTGGCAAACTTGCGGGACCTTTCCACGGCACAGATGTATCTGCGACTCGAGTGTTTGTCTTGACGGTGTAAGCGTAGGGACAGAGGTCAGTGCTGAATCACCCTGCCGGGGCCCTTTGCTGCTGGCTTGGTTCTGACTTTAAAGTACTTCCTGCAGATAAGAGTGAAGCTAACATTCTGTACTGCCGTTCACTCAGTCGGGGAATAGGAGCCACGTAGCATCACTCCTGCACTGAACCGGACTTGTTGGGTTGAGCTAATTAGTTTATGGAAGTGGGCTGAAGCTTCCCAGTGAGTCACTGTTCTTAACTACTTCGCCCTCTGCTGGCCACAGCAACTACTCCCATACGTCAAAACCACGAGTCTGGTTTCAGGGTTCGCTCCTTTTCTGGTTCCTGGGCATTTCCAGGTCAGTCATCTGTGTTTTTTTTTTTTTTTTGTATATCTCAGCACTCAACAGATATTGGTGACAGCAGTACCAAACACACCCACCAGGGGGTACGGGGTATCTGGTGACATGGCTTCACCAAAGCCCGCTAAGCTGCTTTAATTCTGCCCCGACTCAGGGGAGCAGGATTGGAGAGCGGCCATTTTTCCGCCTGAATTTGATTTCCCTAAACATGCTGGTTTACACAGTAAGGTGAGCGCAAACAAGCATTTCCTTTGGAGCACTGCTCCTAGCCACATACAGAGGGCGCCAGGGAGCCGTGCGATTGTCTGCAAATGTTTTATCAGGGTCTCTGTCCATTTTCTGGCTCCAGAGCAACCTTCAGACTGAACACAGTCTGTGGGAAACGCACACCTGCCCAGAGAAATCGAAGTGTTCGAAACATGTTGTCATTTGATGAATCTTTTTGACTTTGTCTTTCAATGTGACATTTAGTCTTGATTCGCACCGTAAGCGTTTATGTACATTGCCGCACCCAGGGCTGAATTTTTGGGGCCCAACCTACAGGACAAAATGCTGCAGTAACCAGCAAAAACAAAATTTGGGGACCTTTAGAACTCGGGGCTCGTGTGTAAGTCCTGCATTGGCATCCAGAGGCTGTAGCTGCTTTTGTCCTCATAAAGGACTGGGTGCTGTTTCTGTTGTCTACTGTACGTATTGGAGACACATTGGACCCTAAACTTATTGGTTCGACTTTCCTCGTCCCTCCTCTTGTCCGTAGGACCTTCAGCCGTGGTCTCTGTGACTGCTCTGGTTCTGCCCTGTACAGGTACACATGCTGGGCCTTGATCCTGCAGCTGAGTTGTTACCTAGGAGACGACCATAAACCGTTAAAGACACGAAAAAAGACTCACTTGTTTTCTTGAAGCTACTTGAAGGCTCAGTACCCCATAGAAGAGCGCCCCCTGCTGGGTGGGTGACATAAACACCAGACGCCCCATAGCGCTTGACAAGCCTCCCGTCAGCAGCCCGGGGCATGGAAAGGGGATCAGTAGATCTCTGAGGGAACCTTGGCTGGGTGTCTGTGGGCGTCTAGGAGCGTGCCAGGATGTTCGGGAGGGGGTTAGGGTTAGGTACTGCCCCACATCCCCGCTGGGTCTTAAGTGAAGTCTCAGACTGGCTCCCCGAGTGGAACAAAGCCAGGAGAAGGGGGTATATCAGGCAGCCACTGCATGAGGACTAGCCCTACCTTTGCTTAAAGCTTTTCATGCATGTGTCTACAGTCCTGCAGCTATAGTCCCAAGGCCTCTCCGCTAATTACACTAACGAGAGCCTGGCCGCATTCTCGTTGGGCAGTACGGCACACTGAGCCAGAACAATACGGGGCCTGTTTCCATTCCATCCAGCTGAAAACATCGATGGGGACGCGACCACGGAGCGGCTGGGTGTTATGGGGTCATGGGAACAGAGATAATGATGCAGCGTGTTTTAATTAAAAATAATTTGAAATATTTAATTAAAAGATTACAGGGTCATGCCAAGTGATTTATTCATTTTACCGTTTTAACCCGGATAAAACACAGTAGTGTTTTTTTTTTTTTATTATTTTTATTATGTCATTTTCCGAGAAATATTTTCTGGGAGCACTGCAGAATGAAAGGTGGGGACGTTCTCGCTTTTATACGCCGTAGTGTGATGAGAGTGATCCATGGCCGGAATCTGCCGAGTTTATTTCATATCCGGGCCGAAAATGCCATCGCTGTCATCCTGTCTCGGCAGCTCGCTTTCAGTGCTCAGGTAATTACATCAGGGCAGGCTTCAGAGAGCCGTATCCAGGCAACAGTGTAGCCCCGGCGACCAGTAAGCCTTGGAAGAAAGCATGATAGTGGCAGGTATGGAGCAGTCGTGTTGATATAGGAGTATGTGCTGTATAAAATACCTGGGACGGAGAATGGAGGAGATGGATCCCGACTGGGAAACTAGTGATTATCATTTATTTTTGTTACACTGGTCTTAGCTTTGAGAAAGAGGGATAATGGAAGAGAGTACAGTGGCACGAGAGTACCTGTAGCAATGGTATGAGGAACACAAGGGTATCCGTAATGACAGTAGGAGGTACACGAGTGATGGTAGCAGGTACACGAGAGCACCTGTAGCGACGGCAGGCAAACGAATGTCAAGAAATCCTCACTAGTGAGAGCGTATGACGGCCGTCTTGGTTCCAGCGACCCGCTTCGGTCTGCTTATCTTGCCGCAGGGTGGTTGAATGGCCACATTGTCTCCTGTTATCGGAGTCCAGCAGGCATGTAGCCACGTAGTAAAATTAGGGGTTTGAACCCCCCCACAAATTTGTTTGCTCCTGACCAAACACAGAGTCACAGAGTACGATAATGAGTTTGAACCTCCCTGGAAACGTGCCGGAACCTCCTCAGAATTCATGTCTGGCTACCGGCCTGGTGCCTGTCCATTCATATGATAACAAGGAGCCATCTTATCTGATTCTGTACATACAGTACATAGTACACAAAACGATAGATATAGACCAGCAGGGGGCAGTCATGATGAATACTGCACTGAGCGGATCCGTTTTGTCTTAGGTGTCTTTAATGACTTACATTTAATCTCTGTGCATTCATACGGCTGGGTGTACTTCTCAGAATCAGTTCAGGTTACACACCTCACTTGTGGACACCACGGGGCTGCACTCGGGTCTTGAACTGGCAGCCTTTGAGAAACAGTCAGGTTCCCTAACTGCTACGCACCCTGCTGGCCATGGGAATGTCTGCAGCCTAACATCATGGGCGTTCTCAGAAAATGCTTATCAGAGTATTATTAGTTGAAAAAAGGGGAGTTGAGCATCAACGACGGGCAGCATCAACGACATGCGTCGACTGCAAGACGACATCCAGTGATATGGTGCATGGCTTTTCCGTGCATCCTGACTTGGGATTTGGTGTCAGTTGGGACTCAGGGGGGCAGTGTTGTCCAGTCACACACTCACACACACACACACACATATGCACTTCACAATTAGTCGTGGGTTTTATCTGCATTTGCACAGTTGCCGTGGTGGCAGTAATCTCCCGAGTGACAGATATATGGTTACGTCACTGTGTGTGTCCCCTCACCGACAAAAGGGAGATTAGTGTCAGGCCATCTCCGAAAGTCATCCAGCTGCCTTTGTTCGAGAAACCATGTGCTCTCAGTTTCGTTACGTTTTGTCTTCCTCGTCAGTTTTCTCATGTCGTTTAATTTCCGCTCGGAGAAGGACGCCCCGATTCGGAGACTGTCTGACCGGTGAGCAGTTTGTCAGGGGTTGCGGTACCGGCTGATCAGAACCGATTAGGGCTTTGAGAAATAAAGCAGTAAACAGCGATGAGCGCTCCGGGGCAAATAGCGAAGCTGTAACAATTAATGAAAGTATTACAGTGTTAATTAAACTGCCTTTCTGACTCTGTTTCTCTTTTAAATGAAAAATATAAATATAAGAATAGGAATCGTGGAGGTCAGGAGTGTCATTTACAGACTTCTTAGTTAGAATAACAGAACTTTAGTACCCAAGACTGGTTGCCAGCCAATCAATCAGCAAGACATTTCGAGTTGATTGTGATACAACTTCCTTTCCCCCTAGAAATGTACTGAGCGCCCCCCCCCCCCAACAAAAAAAAAAAAAAACATTTTTTGAAGCTCACCACAGTATTTTGACTTGACTGTCTTAGAAATCATCCATCCATCCATCCATCCATCCATCCACCAGTGGCAGCAGGGGGCACATGGCTGGGTTGCACCCTGGACAGGATGTCTGTCCTCTTACATCATATTTGGTGCAAATGATTTTTTAATGATCTGACAAGCTGATTTTCTGGCAGTGTCTCTCTCCACCTCTGCCAGTATGAAATTCCCAGATTGAGCATTTTCAGGAAAAATGAGTCACCCAGGTGGATGACAATGCAAGCAGCTTCTCCTGCCGTGCGATTACTGCTGTCACACTGGTGACAACAACTGTGGACGTGCGCGGGAAGCGCATGGGACAGGCAGCATTCTCCATCACGGACGGGGGGGGGGGGTTGCTTCCACCAGACCATTTTATCTGGAGCGTGAGGAGAATCCGAGACGTGTTTCACAGCCTGGGCATCGCCGGGTCGGAGTTCAGCACGGGCCCTTTGCTGGTCAGTAACAGAGGTTGCATGTAATCTCTTTTGGGGTCGTTAGTTCAAAGAGATTGAAAACTCCTGCTGTAGAATATCAGCTTAGCCATTGTCCTGGTGGAATACCCACAATGCACCACAGCTCCCAAAGCACTGACAGGATGCAGAACTTCTGTTCAAATATGTAATTACTTCTAAATCTGAACTTGGCATGGTTTTGCCCTTGGTTGTCTTTGAGCTGCGAGTTTCAGAGAGTAAACAATATGAAAATGAGAGTTTTCTTCCCTGTCGCGGCGATTAGTCATGCTCACTGGGACGCCGGCTCGCTCGGAGTGCTGTCCCGGGATGCAGTCCTCCCCTTCTGGCTGCAGTGTCGGGCCTGAGCCACCAGACAGAGGCAGCCAATGGTCTGTGTTAGATGGGACACTTCTCCGCCCTGGAGGGGTGGTGACGCTCTGGCCACACCCTGAACCTCAAACCAGACTCCTCAGGCTTCCTTCTCCAGAATCGTCCGTTTCTCCTGGAATGCCGTACGCAAAGTTACATTCAGTACCGCGTTTCAGACATTTTGGGGCGATGGTGGTGCAGGAGGTAGTGCTACCGTTCGGCAACCGGAGGGTTGCGGGTTCGAGCCCCGGGTCCTCCTGACCCCATCGAAGTGTGCTTGAGCAAGACACTGAACCCCGAATTGCTCCCGGTGAGCTGGTTGGCGCCTTGCGTGGCAGCCCCCGCCACCGGTGTGTGGATGTGTGTGTGTGGATGGGTGAATGTGAGGCATGTATTGTAAAGTGCTTTGAGTGCTCGTAGGAGTAGAAAAGCGCTATATAAATGCAGTCCATTTACCATTTTTTCCCATTGATGCGGCTGAATATTTGTCGGAACAGTTCAGGGTTCGTGCCCTGCTCGAAGGTACAACAGATGGATTCCCCTGGGACTTTGGCCTTCAGGTTCAAGCCTGTGTGTATTTAGCCAGTACTCTACAAACTGCCCTGCACTGAACATAGTATGTGAAAGTATAAAGGATCACTTTGCCAGCAACTGCCCCGAGTCCAACCCCCCCACCGCCAGGTGGACTGCATGTCATCATGGTTCATTAAACAATCACAGGACAAGAGTGTCGCCTTAAGGAGTGGGTAAGTTGCTGCTTTTCTGTCTTTGCTGCTGTTCAACAGAGTTGGCACCATGCTTAGTCAAAGCGTGACTGTCCATGAGGCGGGATCATCAGAACCTCGATTCGCTTCCTTTTAGGAAAAATTGCAGCTCTTTCGAGATACTCGACTCGCCAAAGAGGGAAAAGTCCGCCTCTGAGGGAGCAGGCCAAATGCCCTCTGACTGAACACTTAGTGCAGGGTGCAACACGTATGTCAGAGGTCTGCCAGAAGATAACGAGGCCCAGCAGCGGAGTGGAACGGAGGCTATGATTACTGTGTTTACGGGTTCTGAGGTTGCTTCAGCAGATAGCTGGACTCTGAGAGATGTCCTCAGATCTCCAGGCGGTCACAGAGCAAGCCGTCCTTGATGCCATAATTGTGTGGAGTTTTGGCTGAGATTCTCTCTCTTTCGCTCTCTTTTGGTCACAGCATGTATTCCTGGTGTTGAAGTTCATCCTGGCGTTTGTGATCCCTGATATTCCCAAGCACATCCAGATCAAACTGGCTCGTGTGGAGTTTGAGTCCATGGAGGCCCTGAAGAAAAAGGTAAATGAGGGTGGCCACACTGCACCGCCCCTTTTTATATACAGGCCACACGGCACCGGCCCTTTTTATATACAGGCCACACGGCACCGCCCCCTTTTATATACACCGCCCCCTTTTATATACACCGCCCCTTTTTATATACAGGCCACACGGCACCGCCCCTTTTTATATACACCGCCCCTTTTTATATACAGGCCACACGGCACCGCCCCTTTTTATATACAGGCCACACGGCACCGCCCCTTTTTATATACACCGCCCCTTTTTATATACAGGCCAC
>JAODLC010000050.1:5257935-5275602 GCA_026781145.1 Hippopotamyrus pictus
CCGCCCCTTTTTATATACAGGCCACACGGCACCGCCCCTTTTTATATAATGGCCACACGGCACCGCCCCTTTTTATATACAGGCCACATTGCACCGCCCCTTTTTATATATACGGGCCACACGGCACCGCCCCTTTTTATATACAGGCCACACCGCACCGGCCCTTTTTATATATATACGGGCCACACGGCACCGCCTCTTTTTATATACAGGCCACACCGCACCGGCCCTTTTTATATATACGGGCCACACGGCACCGCCCCTTTTTATATACAGGCCACACTGCACCGCCCCTTTTTATATACAGGCCACACGGCACCGCCCCTTTTTATATACACTCCACACTGCACCAGTAAAGGTATATCTGTAATGTGCACAGCAGCCTCTGTTTAACTGTTTCCCAGTTTCCATGTCGTTGTCACTGGGTCTCGTGTACAGACTCTGCTCTGCCAGAAAGGCTGGGAACAGATAAGGTCGCAGCACAGACAGCCTCTCGGGATAACTGCTCACACTGAAGAGTCTCAGCTGAGAACACAAAAACCCTTTGAAGTTGAATGGCTTCACCAGCTTCCCTGCCACAGACAGACTTACACAGGGTGAATCCGGTCTCATTTTCTCTCTGACTTACACTCACTGACAACAATCTCCCAGCAGTGCACTGCACACACACGCTCAGGGGAGCCATCCCCAGGCTGCTGGCTCTGCTCTGCCCCGCACACGCACACACCCCTTCACAGTCTCTCAAGGGACACGTTTGTACTCGCATCACTCAGCTGAGGGCGCAGACAGACATCTTCAAGCATTTCAACAGTCTGGAGCTCTGAATTCATGCTTCCGAGGTTCTTTGGGAAGTTAAAAAAAAAAAAAAACAACAATAAAAATGTAGTTGGTCAATATGGCACCCTGTATCCCTGTCAGTCAAGACAGAGCCTGACAGATGATTATACATGAACTATGCTGTTCTGCATGGTGGTTAACTACCCTTGAAGCACTGCTTCAGTATTGAGCTCTTTTGGTCACCATAAAAATGAAGCACAAGCAGGGACTCCTAGATTAGGGATTGCACTGTACTGTAAAAGAAGATATAAGGGATATGTAAGTGCTGGGAATGTGCGGGAGACAACGACACTGTGATAGAAGGGGGGAAAACATCAGAACGCTTCACAGATGTTTCTTTTTTTGGCAGAAAATGCTGGAAGCACCAGCGACGCCGATCAAAGGCCAGTGACGATGCATCCCGGCGAGACGGAGGACGCGGGCGGCTGAGGCGCCGTCCCAGGGAAGCCAGCGGCGTGTACGAGCTGACTTCCCCACGCTGGGATACCGTCGGACCTAGTGCCGTTAAACTGTACAATTTGTTTTTCTTTTTGAAGCAGTCGCAGCTAGTGGAAGGCATCAGGGTGAGAATCGATGTCAGTTCTACTGAACAGGATGTCCTGGGGAGCTTGGTTAGATTATTATGGTCTGTTTCCATTGAGCTGTGACTGACACGCTTTAAATTAAGCCCTTGCTTCACTACAGACTGGTGTTCACGGCCAAGCCAATATTGCATGACCTCCCTCTCATTTATTTACCTGCATCTGTTAATTGCGTGATGCAAACGGGCTAAATCCCATCTTGCTAAATTGGCACCTTTGCTACTCCGCTCACGGGCACCAGCGCAACATCTCTGCTGGGAATCATTGTGGTTATGAGCGCAGGTCACTGACTGTTACGCCCCCTGCTGCACACACCCTGCGTTGTCACGCTCCAGTGCCTGTCGGAAGGTCGCTGCTCATACTGTCCGGAGGGATCTTGGCACTTTGCTCAGGAATCGCAGGCCAGGAGTCGTCCAAATATCCAGGGACACCAGAGTGAGTGTGACACTGACTTGGGGACTGTTGGGACCCTATGTGGCATGTAGTCCCCATTTCTTACTGTCCTGCTGCAGATCAGTACCCCAAGACACGCATGTGAACAGTCTACGACCGCTCCTGCCTTGGTTAGCATTTTGTGTGCAAACGGAGATGATAACGGCAAATGCTCTTTCTGGGTTGTAAAAATGCTTAGCGGTCATGTCTGCTAACAGATCACACGACTGGCAGCCTGACGGAAACGATGCATTTGATGGTTTAATTTGGAGCTATCTTTAAAGTAACCAGTAATTAGATGGGAGCAGGGTGCCGACTTGATTATCCCTCGCTGGTAGAAATCGATTTCCGTGCGGCTCCCGGGAATAGAACAAACTCGGCTGAGGCGCCAAACCCCTTTGTTCGGCTGGGGCTGAAAATGCTGAAGTCGGACCCAAAGCAGGCAGGTGAGATGCTGCTGTTAATCGGGAAGACGGTAAACAGCGGCTCCACACTGCTGCCGGCCTGCTCCTGGTGTTGGATGAAAAGAGGGTGCCTTTGAATTCTGCTCAATAAAATGTTAAACTGCATCAATCCTCCCGGTCACCTGTACTGATGTGATTTTTGCCTTTTCTTCTGTCTGAGAGAGATCCCGCACCCTCCGGATTAGTCTCATTCTCTGATTCTTCCCGGGGCCCCTGAGGGTATCACACCATCACCGATTCACTGTGAAAGCACGCCAAGCGTAACGCCACGGTCCACGGCGCCTTGCCTGCAGAGCGGGTGGCCGAGAAGACAGCAGGGTCGACGGGCAGCGAGAACGGGCCGTATCAAAGGGATGAAGACCTGAAGCCGACACGGTGGTTTTTTTTTCTTCTGTGCACGGCCGTGCGCCCATCCACGGAATCCTTCACGGTCTCAAGACGGCTCGGAATCTCATTATTCGCCATAGTAACGTGAACGTCTGCCGACCACGCTCGACACAAAGCAGACACATACCCTGACGCACGGCGCTCCACTCGAAAAGCTGTGTGACAGCAGATTCCTTATTTAGGCATCTGCTGAAGTCGACCCCTCGCTGGGTCGGGACGCAGTCCTGCCCGAGGCTTAGGCCCCACGGGAGGGGCCATCCACCGCCCTGAGGGGAGCGCCCTTCTCCAGATTCCCTGAAATACAGCGTGCAAGATTTGTGACAAAGACTGGCAAGCATTTGGTTGCAGGTCTCCCAACATTTTATTTATCGATTCTGCAGACCCTTTTTCTCCAAAGCGGCACACATTTGAGGAAACGGGGTCAGCCAGTGCATGGTGCAATTGGAAGTTAAGGCCTTGCTCAGGGGCTCTATGGCGAAATCACTGTCGACCCTGGGATTCAAACCGGCAACCTTCTGATCACAGGCACAGTGTCTGAAGCCACTGAGCTATACATCACTGTAACAATTAGTTTTTCATCATTTTTCATAATTAGCATCATCAATGAGCTCCTCAGCATAAGAATAACTAAGAACGTTATTGTCACCAGCCCCCTCTCCCAGCACCCACCCACAACAGTAAGAGTGTGGATTTGCCATGTGGCATTTTCCCCCCAGAATTCCGGGAAGGGTTAACCGTCCAATCTTAGCCTAAAACTGAAGGGTAGTTTACTGGTTAATAAAATAAGACATGGAAAAACAGTATCCAGTTGCATCGAACAGAATACACAGAGTGTGACGGACACCTAAAGGATGCCCATCATTCCCAAACCAGACTGCAAATCTCGAAGCAAAAGAGCGTCTGTTTACTGCCCCCAAGTCCCAAGCCAAATAGCCTTTTCCTCTGGTTGGGTTTTTAAGCTATGATACAGAGAATGTGGTAATGACAGAAATAGCGCAGGTGCGATAAGATTTAATGTCAAAACTGTAGAAACCAAATCCACTGGAAAAGGACACACAAGCACAAAGCAATGATTGTTTTCTCACAACATTTAATTCTGGATATTACCATGGTTATATTCAACTTCTGAAACAGATTCTCAGTACAGAATTAGATTTTTCCATTAAATATTTCTAATTTCCACTTTCCCTTAACGCCAGGTGATAAACTTGACCTGTACAATTTTTTCTGCTGTAGTCGCCATCATCCATTTTTTCCCCCTTTTTTTAAAATGTACAACACATGCACGTCGTTCACCAGAGCACGTCAGACCCACATCACTGGTATCTGGTACTTTTCTTTCGCGATGAATATCTAATAAAAGGGTATAATCGGACAGCTAGTCATCGAGAGGCCAACACTGCTCCACAGGGACTGCACACGCACACGCACACGCACACGCACGCTCTCACACACACAGGGGTCATCATCACCTGTCCAAGGCTGTACATGTTTTAAAAATAAAAATATATTAATTTACATGTAGCTGCAACAATTAGCTTATTGCCAATGCCCCATCCCCCTTCCCTTCCCGATTACGCTCCTTCCATCCAGTTTGCTAAGGCTAACGACCAATAGCAGTGACCGTCGCGGCCCACAGAGGCCTGAACGCAGCAGAGCTCTGAGTGGGGGTGTTCAGGGGGCCATGGGCAGTGAGGCCCTGGACTCCACAGCTACTTAACACAACAATCCTCTATGTATAATAATATACATAAATTAAAAAAAAAAAACAAAATTTAGAAATATGTACACGTGACACTTTATAGTGAATACCTTAGTATCCAAAAAAAAACATATACATCTATATATATATATTATATAAAATGTGCAACCAATTTGCTGGAATCAAAAACCCAAAAAACTAAGATTATAATAAATAAGCTTTTTAAAAAAATACTGAAATTATGATGCATGATTTATAGATGGTATTTTTATTCTAATTATTATTATTCTAATATGGTTTAGATGTATATTAAAATGAACCTGATGAATAATTTAACATTTGAGTTGCTGCAATATATAAAAAAAAAGTTATATTTTGACTTTGTGGCATGACTGAAGCTTGTCTGCACAGCTTCAGCTTCAGGCTGCCCGCCTGCTGGCTTTGTGACGTTGATTTTACGCACATCTACGCACCCCGTCCTAACCCCAGAGGTCGTCTAATGAACTGCAGAGCCCCGGGGGGCAAGACCTGAAAGTGCGACTGACGACCTGCAGATGGCAGCGTACCCCACGTCGACGACTACACGGACCACCAGGGGGTACTTCTGGGAGACGTCTGGAAATGAAAAACGCCCAAAATAATGCAACACTGAGCATGATATGGGGGGTTAGGGTGACGAAAGTGTACAGTTAAGTGATTCAGTGCAAGTGAAGAACAATTAAAAACAAACTTTTAATCTCCAGAAAAGTTTAAAAGAATCAAAAGATTGTCTCTGTGCAATATAAATTAACAGCACTTCAATCTTATTCACTGTTAAAATTAGGGGAAAAATACAGCTTCTTTGTGATATAAATACACCACTTTGTTCTCTCCTTTTGATTGGTTGTGGTGTTTAAGACTAACCAATGAGGCTTGGAAATCCCGTTTTCTCTCTGCTCTCCCCCCCCTGCCAAAACGACCTGCCCCAAACACTTATTGCTCTGTCTGTCTGCCACCAAGCCACACACCTCAGAACACTCCCTCAAACACTCCGCTCTTTTCAGGATTCAGATTCGCCTGAAACACGGCCTCCCCGAAACCCGAAAAGGAGGCCGGGATACAGGAATGGGCGGACATTAGGATGAAAGTTTAAAAAAAAAAAAAAAAAAAAAAAAACCACGAAGACTAAGTAGTGTGCACCTGTGTTTCGTTAAGACAAGATGACACTGGGGAGGGAAAAAAAAAAACAGATTGTGTTTAGGTAGTGGTGTGCATGGAGGAAGGTTCACAGCTACTAGAGGAAGGGAACTGGTCAAGTATGGAGTTTGCTACTGGTGTGGATGGCTCCCGCCGGCCGTCATATGACCTGGCAGCAGCTGGCCTGGCCAGACGTACACAGCAGCCCCTCCTCTGGGTTACGCTGGATGTTCACAGAGATGGTCTTGTCGCTGAGAGGTAGCTGTAGCACCTTGTTTTTCAGGTTCATGCTATTCTCTCGGGCGGGGCCTGGTTCAGCACGGGCGTGAGCGGGCGATGGGTCGGCCCGCGCGCCAGACGCGGCGCCCCCAAGCAGCGAGACGCGGTCCAGGCTCCCGCTGGAGCCGCTGACGCACATCCTCCATGGAGACCTCTCCTGCGTCTTCGTGCCGGGGATTCCACGTGGATCTATGATGAACTTCCCCCCGTTCCCGCTACCGCCTCCGTTAGCCAGATGGCGGAACTGCGAGCTGAGGCAGAGGCTCATGAGTTTCAGGCTCTCCACCAGACCCCCGGTGGTCTTCACCGAGCCGGGGGCGGAGCCCGCTGCAGTGTGGCTGGAGCAGTTGGTGGGGTTACCTTGCCCTCTGTTACCTCCATCTCCTCCACCACCCCCACTTCCTCCCTCTCCCTCCGTGGGGGGGCTCCCCCTGTCGGGCCCAGCGTTGCCCCCTTCTGTAGGGGGCCCACTTGGGCCAGCCCCATTGCCCCCCGGGTTCCCAGGTGGACCTTCGCTGCTGTCCCGACGGTTCCACCCATAGGTGAGGCCCGGGTCCTTGTCCAGGCGGCGCCGGTGGCTCTCCGAGTCGTCGTCGCTGGTCTCCGAGCTGGAGCAGCTGGAGCCGCGGCCCTGGCTCTTTCGGCGGGGGAAGCGCTTGTGTGCTGTGCCCGGCGATGCCATGCTCATCTTCAGCCGGCTCAGCTTGGGTGGCAGACCCTCCTCCATGTCGAAGTCATCGTCAGACTCGCCCTCCTCAAAGATCTGCTTTAGCACTGGGGCGCTCTTGCGCGAGCTCAGCCGGTTGGGGGCGTTGGGGGGTTTGCGCCGCAGCACCACCTGGGTTGGTAGGGGCGAGGGCTCCTGCTCCTCTTCCTCCTCCTCATCTTCCTCTACCCTACACAGGCAAGTACGTGGCTTGCCGGGGGCTGCCGGTACCGTTGGAGGCGTGGCGCCGAGGGGTTTGGGCGGGCTGGGGGTGGGTCTGGCAGAAGGTCCAGCGGTAGGTCTGGCGACTGGCAGCGCCAAGGGCTCGGTTGGCTCCTCGCGCCGGCCCAAGTCCAGTAGCCCCTTAGCGCGATGGCCGTTCAGCAGGTTCTCTGTGCTCCGGGCCGGTGACTGTGGCCCCCCAGGGTGGGAGATAGACGGCCCAGCCAGGCTGTCGTCAATGTCCTGGTGCATGTCGATTTTTGTGGGCCAGGACTGCCTGCAAAAGTGGAACCAAGAATATCAGACAGTAGCACAGTGACTAGTGTAACATGCTGTTAGATTGAATGGTGTTTGAAAAGAAACCTTTTAAACCAAATGCTGAATGAGCCGTCCTGTACGTGGGAACTTGAACTAAACTCTTGGCAACAGACACAGCAGACCCCACCTCCACCGGGGTGTTAAGAATTACAGTAAGTAACCCTCAATGATGCTACATCTCTCTGCCAAGGTAGGCCTGATTTGTTGGTGGACTGGTCCTGCATACTGATACTGCACCAAGGACCAGCTGGCTTTCCCTACGACACTGTGTCATACCTGAACTGGGCTTTGATGTTGCTTGGGCTGGAGGAGCGGTTCTGCATCTCCTTCTCCTGCTTCTCCCTCAGGATCCTCTCTGCCAGGAGGAAGTACGTGGCAGTGATGTGATTGTACTTGTTGGTCTCCAGTGCTCTGAAACAGGAGTGCGATTATGAGGGTAAAGAGCGTGAGGTTGGAGGAGAGTCTTCACCTTCGCCTTGCCGGTGAACCTTTAGAGATGAATTATCCATGGGAGACCATAGACAGGCTCCTCCACCGTCAGATTGCCTTTAGAATGGGGGGGTTGCTTATTTGTGCCCCCACCCCCATCTCTAGCAATGAACATATTCTACTCTGATTCATCTGCTGTGAGTATTTATTAGACTGTACGGGCACTAGGGCTAGATTGAGTCAGGAGCTTGGGAGCAAGCAGGATTATTCTGCCCGATACAATTATTCACTGAAAAACTGATAGAGTGGGAGTGCGGGAGCGCCAAGAGGTCGGCCTTAACTCGAGACAAGCCAGTGGGTTGATTTAGCTACCAGCGTGGAGTGATGTCCAAGGTCCTTTGTGTTTTGATGAATTTCTTCCTATGATCTCAGACTGGTTCTGTGGGGCATTTAATGCTATGTTGTCAGGCTACTGGCATATTGGCCCACCGTCTAGCACAGGGGTGGGCAATCTTATCCAGAAAGGGCCATTGTGTGTGTGGGTTTTTTCTGCAATTAGATTACTAATTAGAGGACTGATTGGCTGAAGAGTCCTCACACCTGGGTGCGACAGAGCTGCCCTAAAGGTTATCCCAAACACCCTCCATACACAGAGGCCCTTTGCGGATAAGATTGTCCACCCCTTGTTTCAGAGCCTTTTCTCTTCTGGCCTACATCAAACCAGCCCATGCCAAAGGAAGGGATGTCATGGGGCATTAGTGAAGTAGGAATCACAGTTCAGCGATGTAAGATGAACTAATGCGAAGCAATAAACACCCATTTCCTTGGATAAGCACAGTACCACGTTGGTTTCTTACTCGGTAATCGCCTCGCGGTCGGCAATGTCTCCCAGCACCATGCGCTGGATGATGCCGTTGTGTTCCTCCTCAGACAGACTCTTGTGGGACACCAGCGGGGCACTATACTTGGTGGCCGGTGAAGGGTCCACGCCCCGGAGCCAGGCGTGCCGCTCGATCTCATCTAGAGAGGCCCGTCGCTTGGGGTCCCGCTGTAACATGCGGTTGATGAGGCTGGAAAAAGCAAGAAGACAGTCAGCGATGAGCTCAGTCCCGCTGGTCCAACCTGAGGAGCACCCCCCCCCCCACTGTTTCAATAAAAAACCCAACTGGTCACACACCTCCAGGTAAAGAAAGGTAAACCCAAACCCAACAATCCATCAAGGGTACCCCCCAACCTTACGCTCCGTGGGTGAAATTCTAGATCTCTGCAATTCTACTTGAACAAGCGACTGCTGGATGAGGTCATCATATCCTAAACCTCTATATTCAGCATCTACTCCAAATCCAGCAGAACCAGAGCCATTAATTTAGCCTGCCATTTCATCTTAGAACCAAAATGGCCACTGGTATCCATAAGAACATCTTGTTCATTTTTCCTTGGCACGACAGGTTTTTTTTTGTAACCATATAGGGCACTATTTTTCGGGGCTCAGAATCCCATTATCTGTAGCCTGTAAGGACAGCTTCATGTGCATTTCGCAACCCTGGGTACTGCCTATAGCCTCACTATCGATTTCATCGATGTGGCATTTCTACACTGCACCTCACCCAGGTACCACAGGAGACGGCTCCTACAAAACAAATAGCAACAAGCTTTGTTTATGCTGCCTGCGACAGAAATATGGTGACTATTCACATGACGTAACAAGCGTTGCCATGCAACAAAGGCAAGGACTCAGTGCTTAGCGGTGAGGCACATGCAAAATGTTGCCGTGCTTTAACCGTGCTGAAGTCTAATCAGAAAAA
This sequence comes from Hippopotamyrus pictus, assembly GCA_026781145.1. Lineage (NCBI taxonomy): Eukaryota > Metazoa > Chordata > Actinopteri > Osteoglossiformes > Mormyridae > Hippopotamyrus > Hippopotamyrus pictus. The sequence continues at coordinate 5,267,274 of JAODLC010000050.1, forward strand.
GACCAGCTCTGGGAGACAGAGCTGTGACCGATTGCTGTTCCTGGGGAGGTTGGTATATTTACAGGTTTTCCAGTTAATTTTAACCGCCAACAGCCTCTGTACAGGGAGAGGTTTAAGACAAAATAATTGTATAAACAGGGCAGAAGGTCCAGATTGATGAAAGACCTGAAAATGTTCCAAGCAAGGATTTTGTGCATCATGTCTTCTGCAGATATGGTTTCAGGACATTTTAAATTGCCGTGGATACAGTCCCTAGAAAAAACAAAAGGAGCTTTATCACTCGAATCATGTTTTATCCTGGAGCGGATGAAATTCCTCTTCCTTCTGGTCCGGTTCATGCATCTGGGGTATATTTATAGCACATTTCTCCACATCCATCAGCCCAAGTCTGTTCAACAGCAGCCGTGAAAAGTCCACAATATCTACTAGGTTTTGCTTCAGACAAGTAATGAATCAGACGACCCTCACAGTCCCCCCTGAGCTGGAGAACATCCCGGACCAGAGCTCACTGACCCAGAGCTCTACAGCCAAACTCTATCCCCCCTCCCCGAATGATCTAGACATGCTGTAGTAGCCTTGAACATGACATAGAAATGACCACTGAGCCCTTTTATTTGATAATTTCCCCGAGTAAAAACAACTCCTGTGGAAACAGAGACCTTCACTGGCTTTTGCACACAGCGGTCAGTTTAACACATTGTGCTGACAGTCCCAGCATGTCTACCCGATGTGCCTGAGCCACAGGGGTAGCCGGCACAGACTGACATATAGAGGAAAGAGTTGCAATTCATATAACACTAGGAAAACATCCTCTCAGGGTTTATCTGTGTATCTATCTATCTATACATCTATCCTCTTTTTGGGTTGCACATGACAAATCAATCCCACGCAATTGTTTTGAGCCATGATGACGAGGTTGTTTACTCAGGAGTGCGTCAGCAGCTCGCAAAGGGGGACCGAGGAGAGGCATGCGAGCAACGCGGATTCTCCGAGGGCTTCTTTTAAACATGACATGATTCACTGCTCTCCGGGGGGGGGGGGGGGTCACCTGGGGGTCACGTGCCATTTCCAGTACTGTGGCAGACGCACGCTGACATTTCACGCAAACCTGACCAAGCCCACGTAGGACTGGGTGACTATTTTCCAGAATCATCTTCTTTGCCATATTGAGACATAAGGCATGGAGCTGAGGACACTACATATTCTGAGCAAGTTTAACACGAGTCGGTTGCATTTTCAGAGCAGAATCTTGCATTATAAAACAGCAAGTGACCCATCTGAGGGAGCTCGTCTTCTAATATGGGTTAAACGGTGTCTGTATGTCACAACTGCAAAACTTAGATTCCCAAGCAAGTGAGGTGTTATCACATCACACCAGAAAGTTGTACGGGCTACAAGGACATGGTCCTTCGCGGCCACTCTTGAAAGCGACCCGAAGAGGCATGATCCACATCCTCGCCCAAGCATCTCCGAAAATGTAGCCAAGCAGTGCCACAGGAAAAACTAAATAGGCACTACAGTTCGGTGCTATGGCACCTACTGAAATAGCAACTGTTTAATTTAATTTTGTTCCAATGAAAGGAGGGTGACAAGTAGGAATCCACACTGTAGAGCTCAGTAAATGAGTTGGGCACAGCAACAGTCCTACACTGCAGGTACTCACTCCCATCCGAGCGCACGGACAGCGAGCCCTTTCCGTACCGAAGTGCCGGCCTGGCAGGCTGCCGTCGCATGGCGTAACGTCCAGCCACCCAGGGCCGAGGGCTCCTGAGGAATATCCGTGGAGGAACCTCGGTGCCAAGCACTCGGGAGGACAAGCAAACTCCCGGCCCTGCGGGGACAATTGCTCAAGCACAGAGTGACAAAATGGCAGAGCGCCGCCAGGAAACGCCTCTGCCCTCCTGCCGGCTCGCAAACAGGAAGAGGGTCCAGGCGGAAAGGTAAGCCTTATCCGGCCTGATGTTCGGAAGCCTCTGACGGAGGTCTGGAACTCCGTTTCTCCAGGGAGTCAGCAGGAATTTTTGTGGAAGTAAAAGCTTCTAACTCAGCAGTGAAGTTTGCACCTTCGACCATGGCGAACAATGAGACCTTAGGAGGACCCCAAGGACATGGTGAAGGTGAGGGTGGAAATAAGGAAGTCCAAAGAAAGAGGCTGAAGATGTGAGCCTGGGATTTGCCCTCGGGTGAGGACCACACTGAGAAGAAACAGCCGAGAGGCCTTTCTGGAAATTATCCATAAACAAGACGAGTCAGGAATCCCAGACTTGTGCAAATGGCCAAACAGTCAAGACACACCATTAGTTGCATTTCTGACTGATGATTCCATGCAGTACAACTCACACTGTGGGAGGTGGGGGGCTACTGGTGAATTTAGCTCCACTGACCTCCTCAGGAGTGGGACCCCTTCAATGTACAGAACTCCGAGCCCCGCTGCCCAACTTTCCATACACACAACCAACAGTCTTACGTCTTACTTGCGCTATTCTAGACCTGCAGGCAACCTTGGAAGTATGAGCACCCAGACTACAGGAAGCCACATGGGATAAAGTTCTGTATATATCTGCAGAGTCAGAAAAAAAAAAACAGAATAGGTACGATTGAGCTTAATGAGTAGGTTCAATCATTGGGGGTTAACCGCTATCCGACATTCTGAAGCAGCGGCTTTTAGGAAACCATGCTTTAGGACTGCAGGAAAGAAGCTGATCAACACAGCAAGCAGAGCTCATGTACAAGAGTGAGACACCGGCAAAACAGAGTCATGATATTGATTGATATTAATTGACATTAACTGGCCATGGAGTTTCTGAACCTACAACATGAAGGACGTTTACATTTGACCGGTGGTGTGAACAGTGGCTACAACTTTTAAACTCATTCAGAGTGAATTTATTTAACTGGTTATTTATTGATGATCCAGCTCACCTTGACATTAACCTCTACTTCAGATTTAACTGGGCCTTTAGCCAAGCAAACGATCTGATTTTATGCTAGAAAAGAAAAATCCCATTTCCATCCTTCATATGCTGATGGAGACATTCAGCCCCTTCTGATCATCAGCTGAGGAGCAAAGCATCCCCATTGAAGCAGGAGGCATCAGATAAAACGGCATTCAGGATTCACCGACGGAGCCATGCTGGTTGAAGTGGAAACTCGTTTCTCAAAAATACATCACAGTTAAAGCATGCAGTGCTTTTCTGAAGTCCAGCCAATCGGTAACAGCCCTTTCTGAAGTCCAGCCAATCAGTAGCCGGATCATAAGGGTCTCCTCTAGAAACAAAAATGAGGCAAGAGTAAAAAAGTGCGGATGCAGCCCGGGTCGGTCGGCATTTCCGCCAATTGTCTCGACATCTCAAAGGACGTCAGAGCACAGACGGTGCTGAAAGGCTGATCATTGTTTGGCCCGAAGGAAGAGTAACATCAGACAGTGGAGACACTTTAATGGTGTTGGGAAACGTAGCTACAGAGCTTTGAGGGGAAAACTCCCCGATGGAGACTGAGGGCGGAAGGCGTGCAGGGGAGGCAGAGGGTAAACAGAGCGTGCAGGCGAGCCTCTTCATGGCAAAGCCCTGCTCAATGCAGCGGTCAGAGTGGGGGGGGGTGTATACAACACAGTGTGTGTGTACCCACTCCCTGGCACATATTGGCACGTACATGGGATGAGCCTCAGATGATATCCTGCCGGCACACGTGCCAGTTTCCGCGAACGCACGTGTCAGGGTGAGTACACAGAGGGGATGGTGACTCACTCCTTGCAGTCCAGGGAGATGTGAGCGGGAACAGTGTACTTGCAGTCCATGATCATGGTGAGGGTCTCGCTGTCGTTGGCCTCCTGGAAGGGCGGCTGGCCGCACACCAGCATGAAGAGGATCACGCCCAGGCTCCAGATGTCTGCAGATACAGAGGGACGCCCGGTCAGAAGACAGTAACGAGACCCACTATTCAACAGCAAGGCCCTAGGCTTCATATAAAATTAGTTGTGAAGACTGATGACCAGGAAAGTGTGGATGCTTTTTGCAGCTTTTACAGAAATAGTTCTCAGTTTCGCTGGATTGAGCAGTTAGAAAACAGTCATCAGGAAGGCAGATTAAATATTCTGGGCTAACACACTAACTGGGCCCAGATCATGAATGCTTGGTACCACTCTGGGCCAGCGTCAATGAGGAGTGGTCTGCAGCTGTTCTGCTGGCCAAGGAGGAAGTGGGAAATAGTGAAAAGGTCCCCTGGGACCACAGGACAGGCCATACCCAAGCAAACACACCACAGACTTCAGCCAAAAGCTACCCATATCACGCTGTTTGAGAAGACACAAGCGACCCCCAGAAAACGAGGTCTGATGCTGGCCCTCACATAACCGCTCGTTTGTTTAAAGGGAGATAAATGACTCGACAAGCAAAGAGATTAGACAAACAAAGGGAGCTGGGGGAACCTTCCGGATCTTACAGCTCATTAAGCAGTCGAGACATGGCTCCAAAACCGCTCTCGCATGCAAAGTGTGAAGTCTACTTGTGAGACGAGTTTATTTGAATTAATCTCATATTTTATGGCTAGAGAACTGGAGATTCTGGTTCATTTTAGCTGCTGAAAAAGGTACATGTATCAAATTGTTAGTGGGGTAATTTGAAATAAAACTATAATCAGTGCAGGCAATATTTCCAAGTATGTCAGCTGTTCGTACACTGAATACATTCAGTTATCGATCCACCTAGCGATGGGGGCACTAGGGACCACCTGCACAACATACAGGATTACCGGTCTGCACTGTCTGAGGGGGCGGAGCCTCTCACCTTCCCAGCCTGTCAATCATGTGGAGCAGCAGACTGATTGGGCCACGCAGCTTTGCCACACAAGCCATCATCATTATTTTCCTCCCATATGATCAATCGGCTGGTGGAACATACCCAGGGCTACTAGGAAAATGGGCCAGATCTCAAGATTGTGCCAGAGTGCTTAGCTAAGTCCACAGACACACAGACACAGACAGACACGCACACACACAAACACATATACACACGCCCATGCTGTCCTTCACTGGCTGTCTACCAATTAATTCAGAAAGGATACAAAACAGGTCCTCTGCCAGCAGTCTCAAGGTCTGGAGGACAGTTCTTACAACTCCCCCTCCCACCAGCAAAGGGCAGCCTTCGGTGGGGGGGGTGTCCCCGCCCCACACTCTGACCGACTGCTCCATTGTCTATGGAGTTAAGGTTGGGGTGTCACCATCGCCAATCTCATGCTGAATGTGGAGCGGTCCTGGATCACTTCCCCACCCCCCGGGACATTCGCTCCACCACCCATGGGAGACTTGCTCTTCATCACCCCCCCCCCCCCCCCAAATCTCAATGCTGGACTGGGCCCAACATGTCTTTGCAGTGTGTTTTTGCTCCCCAGAGAATGCTGGGAAACAACACAAAGACAGACAGATGGGGATTTTTTTTTTTTTTTTTTTAAACGGCCACAGTACATTTGAAGTGCATTATATTAAACTAAACTAATATTACACAACTGAACTGGACATGAGAATACCATCACCTAATGGTGTACTGTAAATTGGGGTGAAATAAATGTAACCCTGAATAGTGTTGCGCAGTATACCAACACAGAAAAAACACCGCAATACCCCATTGTCAAAAAAACACCATTACGCATTTTATTAGTATTGGTACTTTAACATTACTCCCTACACGTTGTCACCGTGCACCAGCAGCTCTGCAGTACTCCGCTTTCTCTCCCTCTCCCTGCAGGCGTACTGGGCGTGCCGGCCGTTTTCTCTCTCACCCTGCAGCTTTCACAGACGGGAGAGCGGTGACGGGCCAAATGACTTTTTTTGGGACACGGTTCGTTTGATTCAGTTCATCTAACAGATTTGTTCAGATTCATTCACCAGCTCGGTCAGCGGCACTTCCTGTTTGCATAAAATAAATCTGAAACGCGTCTGATACACACATGCTAAATAGTGTTAAGCGGCACATTAAATACTACCAATGTCATGCAAGAAAAATAACATTTGTTATTAAATTATATTCCAAGACCCTCAACATTGTACCTTAGCTACTCATGTTTGTTAAAACCGCGAATCTAACAGCTCATTACATAGTCAGCTAATGAGTCCAAACATGAATAGACCTTGGTTAAAATGATTTTAAATCATGAAGATGTTGCATCTCTAAAATCCAACTGCAGCATGTTGGAAGTTCCCGCACATGTTGGCTACACGCTACACCAGGAGTATTTCAGTCACTCACTAACTCGATTGTTCATTCACTGTAGGTGCATATGCTCAGTTTCAGGTGTATTTTCCAGCCAATCATAAGTTTGCTTACAGCGTGCTCTTGCATGCCTCACTGGCTCTTACTGGCCATAGTCAAGGAGGGAGGCAGCTTTCTCGTTATACTTCAGAACGAATACGAACGAATATGAATGAATACGAACGAAAAAGAAAAAATATTTGCATTATAGTGAACGGTGAGTGTATAGTTCCTGTAAGGGATTTGTCCTCAGGAATGAATCGTTCACAAGTGTCACCATTACAGGAAAGCCAAAGCTTCGAATACAAGTGCTGTTGCCAACCATCCACAGCTTGTTGACAAAGCGGACGTATGACGCGAAGTAGGACAAGCCCACGGACGCCGCAAAGCTTGTGCGTAAAAGATGTTTTAAATCAATGCAGACCGAGGGCGCCGATATGTCGAACTTCACAAAGCATCTCGCCCACATCCATCCTGACTTATCTGAAGAATTTAAAGGGCTGTGGTACCCTGTTTAATTCGACATTAAGGTAATGATGGCATGCAGTACACTTGTGTAAATATTGAGTGTAAACCTGTGCAAAGGTGATGTACAGTATTGCTGGTTATTAAGTGATATCATGCAAATTTAAAGAACCGTAAAAGAATTCACATAATCTTAAGTATAGGGGATAAAGCTCACGTGGTGTGCAGTATTAACAACAACACGACCTTGATCTAATTATTTGCTGCAATTCAATTATCAGTGTTATAAATGTATTACAACGTGTTTAATGGCTGTATAGCTCATTAGCTGCAACTGAATTTTAGCTTTGTTAAAACACATTCAGTATAACTGTGCACCTGAGACAAAATACACTATATATTTTATTAAATTGAACGATATTGCCAAAATGTTACTTAATTCGGAAAATAATTTTAAGTTCCGTGTTCTTTATCCATTCATTTTCGTGATGTTTTAGGTTCTTGCTGTGGTATTGTTCCTGCACTGGCATGGGAGTATTTTAGGCAGGTATCGTATCGAAGTCATGATTTTGGTATGGTGACAACACTGAGTATAATCTTGATTTGTGTGAAATGTATCCACAGACCCCTAAAGACACACACTAAAATAAGGGGAAAACCAGCTGGTTCTGGGTACAAATCCCAGGAACGCGTACTGAACTTTGTGGTACGACACAGGAGCTTCCATTAAGGTCGGTCTTGATCAGAATGTTTTGTCACCTGTATCACAGCTCCCAACGCTCCACCCCCACAAAGATATAGCTGGGAAGGCCCGCTGCATTGCTCACTTCCTCATAGCTGCAAGGATATATCACAAACCCCCCCCCAGACACAACTTCAGCAATAATAAATAACCTCAACAAATTTGCTCAGCCAAGTGCGCAACTTCAAATCAAACACCCCCGTTTCATCCACACTCTAAAACTCTAAAAATAAAATTACGGGATGGGGGGGTGGGGGAGGGGGGCAGAGCTTCATCCATGAAAGATTCAAACTATTTAAAAATCCCACGGTGCCAATTCTTCTGCTCCGTTACTCATCGGCTCCGTGTCCCATGCAGCAGCATCAGCTTAATGTCTGGGCTGCTCTGTCGCACTACTGAAGCCTGCATCACACCGCCTGGCCGCCCATCTGTCCCCATAAGACAGGAATGGAGCAGCTCACAAAACCACATTCATGAGTAATGACATCTGCACAGGCTTTGGGGGGTGGCTTTGAGAGATCAGGGAGCTGGCCAGTTTCTGTCAGTTTGACCCATTACTCTGCAAGGTTACATCAAAGAACGGTTAAGAAAGGCAGTTAAGGGGTCTGCTATTGGCCGATACATCCCAGGTTTGGCTAAAGTATGAGGCTGCATCCTGGGGTCTCCAAACAATCAGCTTTGAAAAACATCCAGCTAAAAAGGGCTCCAAACCTGACCAGCTCTGGTAAATACCCAGATGAGTAGGGCTCCAAACCCAACCAGCTCTGGTAAATACCCAGATGAGCAGGGCTCCAAACCCAACCAGCTCTGGTAAATACCCAGATGAGTAGGGCTCCAAACCCAACCAGCTCTGGTAAATACCCAGATGAGCAGGGCT
>JAODLC010000050.1:5279938-5315288 GCA_026781145.1 Hippopotamyrus pictus
GTGTGAGCATCACAGGCTGGCTCTGCACCCCGATGGATATTAGCACACAGGCTAACTACGTGATAGCGCAGTGTGAGCATCACAGGCTGGCTTTGCACCCCGATGGATATTTATTTTTTATTTCAGTTATTCGCCAGATAAAGGTCAACATGGGAGGACTAGGAGCGAAACATTGTAATTTCCTGGTACCGTACTCGCTATAGCATCTGTACACACAAGATTAACCAAACAGCAAGCAAATGCACATCACACATTATATTATTGCAATTATTAAAGCTGAGCAGTTTTGCACACAGTAATATCATTAGTGCCGGTAAAATGGATTTTCGCGTGCGAACGAGGCCATACGGCGGGGTCATACACCTCCCCCCTACGTCAGGCCGGTAAACACAGGACCTGCTGCACAAGTGTCCGGCTACGTCACCTGGCCCCGTCCCAGCCGGGCAGATGGAGCGCGAGTGCCTTCGCTTACCCACAGCCGGAGCGTCGTACTCGTCCCCCAGCAGGATCTCCGGGGCCGAGTAGGCCAGGGAGCCACAGCTGGTGGTCAGCTTCTTTCCGGGCTGGAACTTGTTGCTGAAGCCAAAGTCGGTGAGCTTGACCAGGCCCTGCTTCTCGAAGAACACCACGTTCTCGGGCTTGAGGTCGCGGTGCACCACGTGCAGCCGGTGGCAGTAGGAGATGGCGTGCACGATCTGGGCGAAGTACCTCTTGGCCAGCTCCTCGCTGAGGCCCTCCTCGTGCTTCATGATGTAGTCGAACATGTCGCCACCATCACCCAGCTCCAGGATAAGGTACAGCTTTGTTTGCGTGTCGATGACCTCGTAGAGGCGCACGATGTTGGGGTGCTGCACCAGCTTCATGCAGCGCACCTCCTGGAAGAGGTGGCCCGTAGCGACGGAGTCCAGCTTGGTCTTATCGATGACCTTAACCGCCACCTTCTCCCCCGTGAAGACGTGGCGTGCCAGCTTGACGACCGCAAAGTGCCCGCGTCCCAACGTCTTGTCCAGGTCGTACAGCCCGGCGATCTTTCCGTCGTAGCCGCGCTTGAAGCCCGCCATGGCTGCTCTCGCCCCGTCCGGGGGAGGGGGGGATGGCGCTGGGACTCCGGATGAGGAGAGGGTATCAGTGCCACAGAAAAAGCTCAGCTCACTCCAGTGCGTCGCCTAACGGCCGGGAGCCCATGGCGGTAGGGTTAGAACAGCACTGCAATGGGGAATCAACACAAGGACAACATAAGGAACATAAGAAAACAAAGACAGACGAAAATATCTGTTGTATTTCAATACCCTGAAAAGTATGACGATCCAAACATAGCAAGATATTAAAATGGCTACAGCGCAAGAGATCGCAATAAAGGCTTCGCCATTGGTCACCTGATCAGGTAAATGCATCTGCACCCCATCACCTAAGCCCCTCCCTAAACATCCGACAGATCCACCACAGCCACTCTCTCACACTGATCAGCAAACGAGCGGAACGAGGAGCGCTCGAGCTGCCACAAATTAGCGCTGAGCACACGGGGAGCCGTGCCAAGGCGCGGCCTGGAAACCTACTGCAGCGGCAGCACCATTCCGCTGGCGCAAGCTGGCAGAGAGAGAAGCTGAAGATCCTGATCGATCACTGTGGTAAACAGCGAGCGGGGCTCCAGATTGGTGGATCCCAGCAGATTTACTCTCGAGATCTCTCAGGCATAACAGGCAGTCTGTTTGCAAGAGACCATGGCTTCAAATTACAGCATAATGAAAAGACATCCCATAATGAGCTGATGCTCATAACTAACATACAAGAGGATGCAGGTCAATCAAGGGCATAGGTTTGGCCCTGACCCCCCACCCTAAACATATACAGTACTCCCGCGATATTGCTGGAATACGTCCCTACAGTCCATACCGAAATCTAAACCCCTGGGGTCAATGCAAAACCATAATCAGGTCCAATGTCCCCACAACCTGGTCCCACTTACGGGTCACCTTTCCGGGTTACAAGCGAACACCGTCGCTACTCCTTGAAATAAACCTACCTGTAATCAGACTGTTAAGGGCCTCAAACGCAGCTTCAATCACAGAGACGCAGAAAATGGCCGAATGGTCAACCAGCAGGGTCACTGCTGCCAGGCAGGAGACCATGAAACTCAATGTCACCTGCAGAAAGGCACAGGGGACGAGAGGGCCCCCGTTTCCCCGCAGAGACGGGATTCAATTTGCACGAGGGGAGGCTGTGTTTTGACAACGGCTCAGCTTATTTCACGGTTTTCCGTCCGTCGCTAAAGTGGTTACTTGAATTAGTTACAGCTGCCCAGGAAAATCATTACAGTGAGGCGAAGCGTGGGCAAGGCTTCCTGCCACTGCGCTCCAAGCAGATTTCCAGTTCTAATCGAGAGGCTCTGGGCACTGGGTGCAGTGAATCACTACCTACAATGACTGTTAAGTCTGTGAATTAACTCGGAAATATTCCGGCTTTTCTCTCCATTTCTCCAAACCCATTCAGAACAGACAGAGAAGCCCCAGCGGAATATTTAAAAACCAAATCACAAAGCACAGACTTAATGTAGTCCGGCTTTTACATATAATCAAATGAAGAAAGATATCTCTCTCAAGCACTATAGACTTGAATAATGGTCAAACAATTATACTATAAAAAAAAACACTGTCCCACTACCGTCAATAACGCCTATCTTGTTTTGCCCAGTGAAACATGTCTGAACGTGCACATTTTCAGACTACGCTAAGGCCAGCTCTAAATTTGCCAGCGAATCCTATCCAGTTCGATACCCCATTAACGACCAAGCACCGCATTTAGAGTAACTGAGGAATAGATTTTTTCTAATGAAGTTGCCAGAGATCCCTGGGACAGTGACTCTATCCTGTCATTCCCGCTGCTGGCCCGCATCACTGAAAGGTCATCGGGGGGTTCGGGACGTAGAAGTGATCGTCCCCGAGGCTGTAAGACTGAAGCACCTCATGTATGAAAGCGTTTACAGGAGCCTGGCCAACGCCTGGATTAGGGTTATCAGATGCTCTCAAAAGATGCTCAGAGGACTTGAGCTGGCGCTGCTTGTGGGTTTATCAGTCGAAATACACACTAGCAAATGCCCCTCTTAATACTTCAAATATATAGCTTATCCCAGTACTCTAACAGCAATCATCCAATAGTCTTTAATTGATCATTGCATACAGAGAATAAGGTTAAAAAAAAATAAAAAATACATAAAAAAAGATCACAAAGAATGAAATAGGCAAATCCAGCAACAATGGATGGAGATTTAAATATTACCATAGACAGCGAACACAAATGTTTCAGAGGTAAGAAAATACACGCACTACATAACAGAGAGGAACTTTTTTTTTTTTTTTTTTTTAAATCACACTACAAACCCTGGGAATAAAGCAGTAAGCAGTCACACCTTTGCACAGTGGCCTTTTACAGAAACGTTACGCTCGGTGCATTAACAGCGCTGGCTCGTCCTAAGACGCCATTTACTAAGAGGCTTGAGTTTATGCCATAGAATAACGCCAGGTGTTGGCACGGAGATGGAGGGGTAATGGGCCCGAAGAGCCTCCGTTACTAAGGCGCCAGGTCCTTTGGCCTCTTATCATGAAGTAGGTGCATTTCTGCAGTAGCACATGGGGGGGAGGGGGGTCAAATTCGAGATAAAATCAAAAATAAAAACTAAATCAAAGCTTCCAATTCCCCCTGGAACGAAAAGCAAACATCAAGCTCACCTCTACGGGTGACTAAATATTAGGCATCTCTGAGCCACAACCTAATTTTATGCCGCTTCTGCAGCATTATTTATTGAAGGTTTAAGATAATACAAAAGCATTACCTTGGTAAGCCGACATGTTAAAGATATTTTACCAGACATCTTAGATGTACCTTGTTCCATTAGCATGGCATTAATATTGTTAGCAAAACACTAGAAACCAAATTTATTTATTTTCTCAAGCATGCACTACGGTAAAGAATTATCAAAGAAAATTACCCGGGGCGCAATTTATATAATTTTGTACAAGTTCAATAACTTTTTCCCTGGTTCTCCAGAGAGGCGAATGATGTGTAATGTCTGTCCCAAAATACATCCCTTGAAGCCGGAGACGCGAGATTCACTCCCGTTTATTCAGCGGCCACATCAGGTGTAATATTATAAGCAGGTGCATTTATAGACAAACCAACCCTGGATTTTGGGCCAAAATGACAAAACATTTTAAGATACAGAGAAAAATATGCACAATTTTATCGTAGCAGTCACCTACCATACTAGGCAATCTACGCTTAAATAAAATATATAAATATCGCGGTCCGACCAGTTTCGCCTATAAATAAGTCCGATGGTGCTGTACGTGACCGGGGAGCAGCCGTTATCCTACATAAAAATATAACACGCCAAGATGTCGGATAGACACATGCTTTTGATTATATTTTCCCGCAGACAGCGGGGCAGGTGCGCTCCGTGCAGGTACAGGCTGTTAAACCGTTTATCAAAACGCAACGAGGCTCGCCTGCTATTAAACCCCCAGCCCCGCACCGCACAGCCCCTCCGATCGCCATAATAAAAAAAATATCCCGCATTTCGGAAATGCCTGATACATAAATGAATAACTAAAAGCCTCCTAATTATCGGGAAGAGTCTGTCCCTCGACACCATTAACGCAGCAACTTGTATCATTTCATTCACATCAAACGGCAGATGAGATGAGCCGCCGCGGCGGGCGGTTGGGCGTCCGAACCCCCCGTAAGAGGCTGCACAAAGCGGCCGTGCAGCCTGCCTATTACCGCAGCTCCGAAAACCTACCCGTCAGTCTGCATGGGCTTCATCACACCTTCTTTACGGTGCGCCGGGACCGAGACAGAGCTGCGGTCGATGCAGCCCCTCGCCCCGTTTCGCTCCGCCTTACACGCTCCCCGGGATCCGATCCCTTTCTGTCAGCTAGAGACGCAGGCCGGCGTGGCCCCGGTAGTCTGTCCCGGTTCAGCCCCGGTCTGCAGCGGGAGGGACTTTCGCTTTAACACGAATTCAATGAGCCGTCGCGGCGAGTGCATGCATGCCTTACCCCGGAGAAGAGCGACGCCTCGCAAGCATGGAAACGCGGCTCCCCCGCGGCGCTTAAGGCGGCGTTAACCGGGTACCTTAAGCGTGTGATCCAGCAAACCGGCAGGGGGGGGGGGGCTTGAGCAGACGGCGCCGAGGCAGAGCTCTCCGCTCCGCGGTAGTACTGCGGCGGTCCGGCCGGATTAAAGCCCCACGTCACGGAGTGGAAGAAGACTCACCCCTCTGAGCTACACAAAGCATTAAACCGCAGCAATTGAGACGAAAATAGCCATTAAATACAACGTTAACAATGTAATTCATGCGGGACTAATGCCGTGGTTTCCTTTAAGAATGAGTGCATGGGCCGATGGCCTTGTCTTTTAATTAAATATTTGGTTGTAGGAGAATGAAAGCACGTCAGCTGGAGTGTTACTGTTTCTTGAGAATGAGCTATTTTTCCGAGAGCTTTGTGCCAGCATTCCGGATGGTCTGTTCACAACAAAATTGGATTTATTTTTAATTGAAATGTGGCAGCAAATGTGGCAGAGCCTGGTTGGCGGGTCGCTGATGTGGCTGGACTGCTGCCCCCTGAATTGGTGACCACACCTGCTTCTGGGTGAAAGCGTCATACTATTGTCAGAAGTGGGATCTGAGCCCATGTGTAGTGACAGTACAGACCGCCTTCTTTATGAAGCAGCTGCGTAGCATCTTACCAGGGGCGGGTTTTTGTTCCTGGGACTGATTCGAAAAGTGACTTTGGGGATATGATCCCATGCTTTGACGGTACCTAGAACGTCAGAATATTAAAGCTTGTTAGCTAGTTAGCAGAACATGCCTCTTCAGCAACTCCTAAATAAGGAGCACAGTTGTTTATTATTTAATGCAGGGACCCTTCCCCAAAATTGCATGGTTTGAGTCGCGAGAAGGCCGTTGGGAGGCAATGTATGGCACCCCCCAGGGAGGTGTGGCCCAGCTCAGGTCATATCTAGACCACTGTCATTTGTTTGGGACCTGTTATGTTATTATTTCCTCATATTTTCATGAAGGCCGATGGGCGGTAATCAGACCAGGCGCATTAATAATGAGTTTCAAAAGACCTCTGTGTTTAGCTTACAGGTCATTGGTAGAGATTTGCAGGAATGAAGGTGTGTTTACTGGAATCTATGGGTATGAACCTTGTCTCATGTCGTTACGCAACGCTGTGTGCACCCTTTCATATTCATATTCCCAGGAATAAGCCTGAAGCCTGATGTTTAGAAAGCTGTTTAAAAATAAAAGGCCACACATTGCGATATTCAAATGAAAAACTGGTGAAACATAGTTTGTTTTTTAAAACAGCCCCAGAATCTGCTGCTTTAATGTTTTTTTATGATTTGTAGGACCTCATTCACCCAGCAGCAATACATCCAAAGTCAAATTTTAAAATAAACTGCATCAAATGATCTTGAAACCCTATTTAGTATAGAGGATTTTTTTATACATGTGGTGGGTGTCTTGTTTTTTTGTATTTTATGCAGTGTAGAATATCGCCATCCTGAAATATTGCTGAGGGGATATTCAGTGCAGATGAATGGAAGAGAGAAAATCACAATGGAGCCTGGATTTATTTAAAGAACAATATCGTCATTAAAAGTTAATTACACAGCCAACAACCTCAGTCAGTTCTAGGTCAAAGCAGTCATGGAAGTTCTGCAGCACAGCCGATCTCAGTGTCATAAATGCATGCATTCGAGGCTTATAGCCCAGGGGGAAAAGAGTTATGTGAACGGATACGGTCATGTGCTCATCAGTTTTACCCCGTAACAGCTGCCATTGGCCTAGATGCAGCCAAATACCATAGTAGTCATTTCCAGTAGCACTCTTAGGTGGTGACTTACTGAGTTTAAAAGTCGGTGTTGGTTTAACAACACCCGTCTCCGTAGGTCAGCACACAGAACCCGCTCTAATTCAGTGATGCGGTCAACTTTGAGTCATTCCTTTGATTCGCAGACCCACAGCTGGACACTGACCTTGCTGACTTTGCTGTGCCGATGATGATAAGCAAGTTACTACATCCACCAGCTTATTCCATAGCAGAGTGTCTGAGGGGTGGTAGGGTATTGGTAAGGCCGTGGATTTGGGTACGTACAGTAGGGACATATCCCTACCAATATTGTGAGAGTACCGGGGGCGGGCGGGTTGGGGCTAATTTAGTCCCTACAAATGTTGAAACCAAACCCCGGGACATTGGTAGCTCAGTGAGTGACACTGATGTCACACACCTTTAGTATTCAGGGTCATCTGGGTCTTCTGCAGTGTGTATGTGCTCTGTGATGGACTGGCATCCCATCCAGGGTGTACCCCAGTACCCTCTGTTGCCTGGGGTAGTCTGCAGGCCTCCCCAGTAACCCTTCTGGGCTCTGGGTCTATGCCCTTAACCACTCTGCCACCTACTGCCATATGTTGAGAAAATAAGTAACATTATAGATATAAAAATGCAAACACTACATTAGGGTGTGGTGTTGAAAAATAAGTAGATGGTGTACAAGCATAAAGATGACCACAGACTCAGCTATCTTATAATTTGTACATTTGATTTCAGTTGGCAAGCAAAAAGTGTACTGCAGATTAACCTGCTGAAATGTCTGGGTGTAGTGACCTGTAATATCAATTAACCCGCCAGGCCCAGAATTAAACTAAAAGTTGTCATCCTGACCGTCCTAATTGCCTGCAGCTGCTGGTAAGAAGTCTTACCCAATAAATGCTTTTGGACTGGATCCAGGGTTATCTCTGGTGTACGACGATAAGAGGAAGAGGTATCATGTAAAGTTACGCTTCTCGTACAGGTTGACACATAACACGGCTTCCACGGCAGAGAAACAACTTTATTATGAAATTCCTGCTACCGTAAACTTGTGGCCTTTCCTTGAGACATTAATTATTATTAATTATCAGCATTAATTATCTATTATTATAGGTGTGACATAAATACTGAAAACTAAAGAGGAGGGGCAGAAACTTTCATAAGGCCAAGGAAGGCTACTGTGTCATTACATCACTGGGCACACACACCCTATTCACTCACACATGCACACCTACTGTCAATTTGGTAACTCCAATTAACCCCAGGGGGGCACCATATAGCTCAGTAGGCTGAGCCTCTGTGCCTGTTATCAGAAGGTCACCCGTTCAAGCCTGGCTTCAGCACATCTTGGGTCCTTGAGCAAAGTCCTGAACCCCCATCTCCATGGATGCTGCAACAGGTCAGGTCAAGGCCAGCTTACTCTCTCTCTCATTATCATTATTGGTGTTGTTGTTGACTTTTTTTGCAGATGGTTCGACCAGGACATCCAGCACTTTTGCAGCGCAGTGGATCGCTCCTTCCATATGGGGGGGGGGGGGGGGGGGGGGAAGGCTGTTGGTCCACGCATAGTGACAGAGGTATGTAGGTGTTGAAATGGGAGTCATCACGCGATGCTCATGATCTACCTACCGGTCGATCTACACCCCTCCCTTCACTTATGGTCATGACCGAAAGACGAAAGTCACGGTAACAGGCAGCCTGACGTGAGGTTTCTCCAGCGGGGTCCGGAGCTCACTTTCCTTGACTGAGTTAGCAGTCCTGATGTCCTTTCCAGTTGGAGATGAGTCAGCTGCCGTGGCTGGGGCATCCAGTATCGAAGCTACCCAATCGGATCCCAAGGATGCTGTTCCAGATACCTCCCAGTGGGCAGAGCCTTCGGGGCAGACCCAGAACACGCTAGAGGGAATAAGTCTCCCAGCAGGCTTGGGGGTGTCTGGGGTCTCCCACAATGAGCTAGAGTCTGTGGCTTTGGAGAATGAGGTTTGGTCTCAGCTTCTGATGAAATCTGTCGGCAAAACGTGATAACTGAGTGTTACTCAGTATGGATACGTAGGAATGACTGCAAACTCAGCTTCGCACGCAGGTACAGGTAACCCTAAGCGTTATATAAAGACACTGCAAATACCTTCAGAGCAAACATCCTTCTTTCAACTTATCCTCCTACATGAAAAGCCTTAGTTTTGTCCTTCATCCTTTTCTTCCTTCAACATGTGGATGAATTGAAACAACGTGGGTGTATCTTTGAGCTTTTGATCCCTCTAGAGCAGCGTCTCCCAATCCAGTCCACGTTTTTGTTCCCTCTGAGCTTCCTGCCAGATAGTCCACATTTTTGCAAATGGTCTGGCCTGGGAGACACTGCTCTAGAGGGTGGGGAAGGGGCAGGAGCCAATGGGGGACAGACACTCAGCCCAGGAATGTCACACCCCATGGAAATTTTGTTAAGGGGGAGCGTACTGTGCACAATATTCATTTTCGTTCCACAATCAGCCTGGATCATGCCTGCAACCCCCCCCCCCCCCCCAGTAATGCATGCCACACAGTTTGAGAACCACTGTCTAAGCTTAAGCGTTATAAGATAATTACAATACCCCCGTCAGCAGCCCCCAGCCAGGGTGGCCCACTGGGAATTCTTCTGATTAGCCACTCAGGCATTCTCTGCCAGAAAAATGGGTACAGCCTTGGTAGTTTTATACCCCAAGGTACAAACAACATTAATGTACCCCCAGTGGTACAAAAATGTACTTCAGAGTCCATTTCTGTAACTTAAACGGTATGTTTACCTACAACTAGAGTCCACCTCGCAGGCCCTTACAGGTACAGCCTCAATGACAGGTAATTACACCCTCAAAGGCACCAATAGGTACTTTTTTTCTGACAGTGTTGGGTATGGCTCCTGTTTGTCACCTAAACCCCCTCCCAGCACAATCCCCCCCCCCTCTCAGAGTAATGGCCTGAATTTGTGGATGTCATTCAGCAGTGTGAAGTATCCGGCAGATCGATCTGCTGCTATCTTCAGGTGAAGCCGCAGGAACAGACGGCAGCAGCAGGGACACCTGGAAGGACGGAGCCGCTGAAGAAAACATGAAGGCAAACGATAATAATCCACAGAGCTGGAGACACCAAAGTTTGCATCATTTTCCTATTGTAATTAGACAGGCAAAGAAACCATGTTGGTGTAAAACTATGACTTTATCTCTGTCAAAGTGTGTCAGCTTAGTCATTTCACAGTCTCCCCTAAAGTTGCCCCAGTATTTGCTATAACCATCTAACACATCCATGTTTGTTTTGCACTCGACCACTAGCTCTTACGACGAATCAATGCCTCACTGACCTTTTCAGTTTATTCAATTAATTAATTAATCGAGCTGGTTGTGAAATGTAACAAACCCATGGAATGGCAGGGGGCCCCTGAGGAAAGTTTTCGAACCGAAATTGTGTTCAGGTGACCATCCAACAAGATACCAGTAACTTTTTGGAGAAGAATTTCCTGTTAGTTTTTATTGTGTTACTCATAATTTGCATATGTTCTAATGTTTTTTTCTTCTAAACAAATATACATTTGTCACCCAGATAAATAGCTTTAAACATTTTCTGACTAATAATAGATAATTTGTGCACAGTTCTGAATATTTTTTATAAAGTTATATAATTGTGAAAAAAGCAAAGCCTACCCCACTTGCCAAAGGGACTGTGTTAGACGGCGAGTCCAGCCTGCCAGAGCCTGAGGGCGGGCCAGCCAGCCAGAGCCTGAGGGCGGGCCAGCCTGCCAGAGCCTGAGGGCGGGCCAGCCAGCCAGAGCCTGAGGGCGGGTCAGCCAGCCAGAGCCTGAGGGTGGAGAGTTAATCCCCAGGGCGCTTCCCCCTCCCGCCAGGTGCACATTTAAACTTTAAAATCCAGTGTTTTATGAGGGTGTGGGGGGATCTCTCAGAGAAGACATAACATCCCGAAATCATGGTGGTTACAGGACCTCAGTGCTCTCATACTACAGTCTGAATCCTGACATGTAAAGAAGCATTTCACATTGCTGAATTTAAATATCCAAATTATGCAGATTTACCTTGTTAACTATATTTACTGTAGTTGAAATAAGAGCAGATTTCAACCAATTTGAGAGCAAAATATTATGATGCAACTTTTCATCATTCAGTCTTTCCATTTCAACTAGACTCATTTACCATCAATTATTTAATTTCGTTTCTGGATCAAAGATAATTATTGTAAAAGAGGTTTTTTTTTTCCCAAAAATTATATCTGAATTAACTGGAAAGTCAAGTCAAGGCTAGAGTTTTATCAACAAAGGAAAATGAAAACTTAAATAGTGCTACATTGTTAGCACTGATTCTTATTACTTCAGCTCCGACAGCAGTAACAATATGCTTTTCAGCTATAATCTGTAACTGCAGTTTATCACGTTTCTCGTCCTCCCTCATTAACAGCGATGATTTCATCACTTTAGCTCCATCTACCGGACACTGCGGGAATCAACCGTATCCTCGCTTACTTTACACAATTAGAGCAGCAACGGGTTTGCAGGACAAAATTACTTCATCAGGCTGAATGCCTATTCAGACCCTCCGCCATTGGTTAAGATGCCCCTTGCCGCCATTCAAACATTACTGCCATGTCTCTGAAAATGACATACTCGCCCGTCATTTCAGCGAGCAATAATTTAACACCATATCTGGATTTTAGACTGTGATGCGTCTCCAAAGAGTTCTTTGGGCTTATCATTAAATATGAGCATCTATAAGCTGTGCTCCTCAGTTCTGAGCTACAACCTCTCAGGTCTGCTGCACAACCAAGCAAATTTTAACCCAAATGAAAAGCTCACAGATCCAGATCTGCATTTTAATGAAGGCAGGGGTTAAATAAAACGACTGCCATGGGCAACATAAAACCGGGGGGAAATCCCCATGCTGGGCAATTTAAAAGGGAGACACACACACACACACACACAAAGAACCAGGGGAGTCTGAAAATAACTGTCAAAGAGTTTTATTCTCTCATTCGAGTTTATGCTTTCTTTGCTGTTGATCCAGAAGCTGTTTTCTGGAGCTTCTTGAGCTCATGCTTGATGATCTTGTTCCTCTGCAGAAGAGAGAGTTCAGGATAAGCTACAGGGCTCATCTTAAATGCCAGGACAGGAGGCACATCTCCAGTACCCTGGGAGCCAGTTACTGGGACACGACCCAGCAGATCCAGCACTACCAAGTTAAACACCGTAACCATATGGATCATCCTCACAAACTCATTACTGTACCGTATCAGCTTTCTGGAATTTTTTTTTGAGGCAGACTCAAATTATGCAACTGATAAATCTGCCTCTAGGATGTTTAATCAGTTTCACCACCAACTATTTCTGTAACAGAAGTCAGAAGTCAAATCCAGGGAAAGGATTACAGAACTTACAAAAAAAGCAAATATATCTTATACAAATCGATTGCCTGTGGGTTATATGCAAGTTGAAAATTGAAATACATTTTATATAAAAAGTTGATGTCAACTGCTCTACGCATAAACACTATCTTTCATTCTAACTATTTAGAAAAATTTGCACGTTTGTAGGAATGACCCATATGCATGAATCATTTCTGATTACCATGGTGTTTGATAGCAATCTCTTACACAGCTTAAAAATATTAAAAATAAATACTGAAAAAAATAAGGGGAAGAGGTGCATAGTTCAGGTGCAGAAAGTAAAAATCCAAGCCATGATTTTGTATCAACCAAGTAGTTGAGTATGACTCTATACTCAGCTGGGCAGATGTTTACTTTCTGGGTCTCAACTTATCACCTGTAGGAGAGGGATGTCATTTGTACGAAACAGGAGACTGAACGTACCATACGTTTGGCTTTCATCACTTTATAGCGGTCAAAGTCCGACATTTTGGCCCTCTGAAAAAGATCACCACCAGCAAGTCAGCATCACAGAAACATGACCGTCAGCACGTCGGGTTTCCCCAGGTGACTGCAGATCGTACCTTCTGCCTGGCTTCGATCTTCTTGGCCCAGTTGCTCTTAGTCCATTTCTCGTTGACCTGGGCTTTCTCCCACGCACGACGGACAAACTTCTGACGGGCACTGTTAACACAGCGGGGACCGGTTATGGAGGTTCTCGCGCACAAGATCGATCCTAGAGTTACTACCACGTTCATGGCCGTTGACGGAGATGGCGTCCTGCCATCCGTAAGCTATTTCACCATCACGACGTTCACACTGGACAACTGACCTGTGGGGGACTTTGATGATGAAGTCTGTGAGCTGCATGCACTTGAAGGGCATGGCCTGTCTCTTCACACCGGTGCACGGGCCGTCCACCAAAGCCTAGGAGACAAGAAAGCCGCGTCAACCAACGGGCACCAACACCGCCCCTCCACTCCACTCCACTCCACTCCCCGTGGTGAGACAGCCCAACACGCAAGCCGTTGGCATACAGTGCTGCAGCGTCTCACACATACCCTGTTCTGGTCAATGACATCTATGATGGCCACCAGCTTGCCTGCGTAGGGTCCAAAAGCCACGTAGGCCACTCGGCCAATCTGGACGTAGCGCTTGAAAACCTGCGAGAGAGACAGCGTCAGGTACAGACAATCACAAAACAATATGCCTGAAATTCAGATATTAGTCTTAAGCCTTTAGTAATCTCTCACTTAGGTGTCCAGACAGAATACTATTTATGTTAATGACTATCACAATATGTAAATATAAATACACTAATCACCAAAACAGCGCAAAGTGCACAGCGAATCCGCGAGAAACTCCCCTGAAATATAACCATCAATATTTTTTAGGTGACGTCATGGCGTCTTGGACTGCCGGCGACTATGCTGACAGCGGTCGTAAGGCATGCCCGCTCTGCAGCCTTCCTATTGTTAAGTTCAGTGTCGCGATGCACATAAATATTACTCAAGACAAAGCAGAACTTAAATGGGAAAAATTTCTTGCCGCTGGATACGGGCAGATATCCGTCACGTATACGTGCGGATACCAGGCTTAATAACTATCGTGTTCAGAAATCATTACCAGTGATTGTTTACAGTTCAGCAACCAAGACAAATTTTGATTAACACTGAATAAATTCGTAAGAGTAATACGCTTGAAGGATCCAGGCAAGTTTATAAAGCCACATCCAACAGCACATCACAGCAACAATCATGTTTCAAACGAACTGCTGGACTAGCTAAGTCGAAATAGATATTTCATCCAGTTACTGAAAGCCCAATATATATACATATACAATGGAGGTTAAATTAAATTACGACTAAAAGACGTAAATTAGACAACGAGGCCTGCAGCAGGAAACCCGCCCGACCTAATGTTGCGTTTTTAAGAAACACGATGCCCAGATCGCCACAGCGACGGGCAATAAAATACACAGATATATGCGGTAAGCACAGGGGAAAACCAGTAACCTAAAGCTCCCAAGGTTGTTATTTTGCGCGATCGCCATTTAGCAAGACACCGCACTCGACTGGATGGCCCCAAAAAATAAAGGTTTTAACCCGGCGAAGGCCCCCACACGCTCACCATGATGGCAGTCCGGAGACCAAAAGAAAGACGGAAGTGACGTTCAGTGCAGATACAACGTCCGGCTATTCAGTGCGCAGGTGCGTTTCCTTCGTCATGGCCCGTTAATATATAAAGACAGTAAGGCATAGAAATCACTCAGTATCTAGAACCGTCTGCAACCCCCATATCCTGTACAGACGGCCCTGTCACTACATTTTAGTTAACCATGTATTAGAGTCGCATATGCGTTGCCGATCTGAGTCAACCGTGTTAAAATATTAAAGTTTTAAACTATTCAAGTAATAAAGGACTTCAGACCATTTGCCAAAACTGCACCCTTACCAATTATATGAAGTTCAGATCCATATCATGTATTGGCATAAATTTTCATAAAATGGCCGATTACCTTTAATTCTATATTGGCACTGGCAGGACCACTCACAGGAACTGCACATATACATTTTTTGTACTTGGCTTGCTTTTAGTTAGTTTTCAGCTTTTGTTATTTTTAAATAATTTGTAATTAGTTTTTACTTGCTTTTGTATTTGGCTTTCAATGACGGCACATGTGCAACTCACACCCACAGTTAACTCAGACGCTGTAGTGACAGCCCCCAGAACTGGTACATATTAGCATTTGGAATTCAGAACCGTTAGTAGGATATGCTGCTTCAAAAACACTGTTTAATAATTAAAAAAAATAAATAAATCAAAGTGAATATTAACATCTCGTTTTTCACAAGTTTACTGTTTATTACTAGACGAGCATTTTCCATTTACAAAAATCAAATGTATTTATTCGGATCATGCAACGGAGCCTGGGGAAAGTGTACTTTTACTAGAATGTTACATACATCAAGCTTAGTAATGACTGCAGATAAAGCATTGGTTTTCACCCTGTAACATTTAGCTAGAATATGATTGTCCATGTATATTACAAAGTATCCATTCCTAGCCTGATACTTTTTCTTAAATCCAAGTTGATATAAAACAACTATCTATATAGGAATATTGAGACTGGCTTTTAAAATTCAGTTTGCTTTTGACTGTTTCTTGAAACTGACGCTTTGACAGATTGCAGCTCCTACAACCTAATTAGATTAGTATGCCAACTCATGCAATTAGATGGAATGCGCCACCTGTGCCAGGCCTAAAAGGAGTGACATGGGCAGATTGCTCTTAGCGAGAAAAGGGGCAGGGATGCTTCATAAAAATCTTCCTTTAAAATTTCTTGAAAACAAAATCACAGTCAGGGCTGGTTGAAGTCCACATGCAGCCCTAGGCGAGCATCACTGTTGGCAGAGGCGCATCTTGTCAGCAGGCAGGGCAGGCAGCTGCTTGGGGCCCCCAAGCCACTAGATGGCGAACGAGAGCAAAATTTATTAAAATGATGACAAAAACTGGTTAGAGAGGGGGCCCCCAGTGATTTTTTGCTTGGGGCCCCAACAGACCCTAGGATCGCCTCTGACTGTTGGTGCCCCCACTCCAAGACGCGAGTCTCTGCAGGTGGGGATAGTGGGCATATGGAAGGGAGCATGTGGTGTGCAACATTGTTTCTATTGGCCAAAAATGTTGTCAATGAATGTCGTTTAATGTTACGGGGCAGCGTGTGAATCAGCAGGTTAAGCCATTGTGCCTATGATTAGAAGGTCATTAGTTCAAGTCCAGCTTCAGGAATATTGTCAGGTCTATGGGCCCTTGAGTGAGGCCCTTAACCCCCAGCTCCATGGGTGCCGCTGCAGGTGGTTGCCCTTCATAGCCAGGCTTGCACTCCCCAACATGTCATGGATAGCAAGTTGGGGCTGTCAAAAAGAGAACTACTCCACAGGAATCAATAAAGTGTCATTATTATTATTATTCCAGAAAGAGACCAGATATTCACCAGTCATTTAGGTCTGGCAATAACTACAATTAACAGATATCGATAATGAAATGTCAGTTTCATATTTGTTCATATAGCGTAAGTCATGTCTTATGCTTGTTTAGATTTATTGTCATACTTCCAGAAAGCGCAACGGAAAGTATGTGCATGGTTTCACCCACTGCCACACTCTTTTCCTGTCGACACGCTCAGTACTCAGTACTGCAGCCTGCAGAGACCTGGGGTGTTTCACAGTTTGCATACTTGTATTCCCGTTTTATGTCATTTTCCATTGCTGAAGACCATTTCCAGTACTAAGAAGAGAAGTACGGAGGATGGGGAAAAACCCCCGGATGTTGTTCTTGCCCCGTCCCAAATATCAAGGATACATCGGTTGCATCCTCGTCAAACAAGACCGATCCCATGATTCATTGCACCCCAAGTTAGCAGGACCGGTCTTGCCAAGACAGTAAGTACGTTCTTTGCGTTCATGACACTAAGAAACACCCTTGGTCTATTTTAGCAATAGTGGTAATAATTGACGGGGGTGGGCAATTGTACAATTGTGTCTGAATTCAGGGGCTGCATTCTTTTGAAGGATGTGGTCTAGGAAGGCATAGCCTTGCAGTCTTTCAAGGTTGTATGGAAAGCATTGTCAAATGGGACGGTCTGGCCATCACCAGCTGTTCCCACCCTTACCCTTGAATCACAAACTGTTGCTCCTATTGCCTAGCCAGGACACGCCCCCTTTGCCTCTGTGCAATTAATTTTGGGATATGTCGTGCTGCAAAGGATCAATCGGGTAGATCCTTCACGACTCGACAATAGGAGGATGCATTTCTTGGCCACATTTGAAGAAGCCTTCGTAAAGGGGAAGCCTTGTTACACCACTGTGACGCGTTCGGTCTTTTAATGCAGCCCCTGAATATGGAAACAGCCTCGGACTCGGACTGGGTGTACTGAAAGGTTAGTGGGTGTGTCGAAAAAATGTTCTGGGCTTGTCGACAGGAATAGTGTGTGGCGAAGTGGGTGGAAACCCCCACATACTTTATTTTGCGCTTTTTGCAAGTATGGCAGCAAGTGTAAACAAGCACACACCCCCCCCCCCCGATATGTCCACTACTCCGTTCTGCAGACTCACATCTTAAACAAGCACACAAAGAGTGAAGAAATAGATTGTTTATTGTTTAATATTGCTAATTTTTGTCTAAGAACCCACTGAATAATATGTATCATTTTATATAATGAAATAATATTAACACAATAGTAATAAAAATAATTATACTACTATTTCTACTACTACTACTTATAATAATAATTAATAGTTTCACTCTGAAAATTGTAGGAAATGGCTGCTTGTATCTGTAGAAAAAAGAATTTCAACTGTAGGACTAACAGGTCAGGAGATATCGGCCGAAACGTACTGACTGATTGACTTGGGTGGGATGGTCTGAGTAGTGGGTAGGAATGGACATCTTCCTACCAAGTCTGCTCAGTCTAGCTCTTATGGTTTAGGCTGCACATTCAGTTTTATGGAAGGAAAATAATAATAACAAATCCTAACAAATACAACAAGGGTTCAATACACTATGTGCTTTGGTCTCTTATTATTAATAATAATAATAATAATAATAATAGCAATAATAATAATAACAATAATATCTTATAAAACAGATGCTTCCAAGTCATAACTCATTATTATTTCTTTGATTTAGTAAAATTCAACTGTGTAATTTTGATGCTCCAGTGTGAGAATGGTACGAGCAGAGGAGGAACTTAAGACATTTTTCTATAAGTCAATAGGGCTAGTTCAGCAAAAACATGCAGTCAGCAGGCTAGAGTTTGGATTTTTGTATTCACCCTTCATCTAAATCAGTGTTTCACAAACCTGCTCTTTAGCACCGCAGAAAGTCCACCTTCTTGCTCCCTCCCAGTTGCTGGTAGGACATCATGAGGATGGATCAGTGACAGGGGGTTAAATTCCGGGTAATTTCCCACCATTCAGATGAGTGATGAGACATTATGATTAGATAGCAAATCCAGTTGATTTTTAAGTATTACGATCACATATACATGGTCAGAAATGCAAGGCTGTGTACCTGCAAGAAAATGTGATCTTGCCTTTGCAACTCAAGGATCAGATGGTAATGCAATCTTTCAAAGCACATTACTCGTACATTTGGAATACAGAACACAAGTTCCTGCATCTGGGCCACTGGCCAAGGCTGATGTCAGTGATTTCATAGCTATTGCTCTTTAACTCATTCAAGTGATGATGATGAAGGCTAGAATCCACTATAACCTTTATCCCATCATGCAAGGTAGCCAACACTAGGAATTATGGTATGCAATGTTCTAAATTAGGCTATGAAATAAAAGTATGGTTTTAGAGTGCTTTACTTTATTGATAACATTATTCAATGTCAGTGTGATTATCAATACATAATCATTTCATATAGCTTTTATTGATTATGTATCAGTTCATATTATATTCTTGTTATGGTCTTTGCTTGAAATGCAGTTAAGCACAATGTGGTAACTGTGGTGATATTTGTCTAACGATCTAGCAAACTACATGAAAGCTATGATTCAGTGTTTAATATTTTTTGATAAAGGCTCTTTCAAAGAGTGTATTTCCTCATATATATATATATATATATGGAGATCTTGTCTCTTGGTAAACCGGCTGGTGTTTGTGTTCAGGTCAAACTGCAGCCTCCATCCACGGTGGGACCAGTAAAAATGTCAGTTGAGGGTTTAAACCATGCAAGCTCGACGCAAACACTTCAACAAACAGCCGTGTACAGCAGTGCTCAGGCCCGTAATCTTGAGAGATGGAAAAATGATGCTTCAAATCCCACCATGGGTGGAAATACCTTGCACCGATAATCCCTGCCTGTCAGCTACTGACAGCGCATCATAATCCCACCGCTTGTGTTCTGGAAGGATCGCTGGTCTAATGTAGGACACTGACACAGACACACACACTGAGGGTGTCACCGCTGCACCTGTGTGGAGGCTGCACATCATTGATCTATGGCAGGAAACCCACACCAACTCAACACGCAAGCCTCCGGGTTTGAAGAGCCTGGAGTGGGATTTATACATGTAAGCTTTGGACTTAAGCCACACAGTCAAGCAAGATATTAGCAAAACAGCTTTAGACTCATAGCAATGAATTAATGTTTTATTCTACTTACAATAAACAGAATATATCAGTCCCTTATCCATACAAAAATACCTGAAAACGCTACAATTGAGATTTATCTGCCATTCAGCTGTTTACAGAATGAAGCAAAGCCCACTGTGAATAGATGAGTCATATCTCTTATAAATCGATACAAATAACTTTACTGCTTTTCACTCCCTGAAATACATACATGGATGTGTTTTCTTTTCTTTCTGACAGTCACTATAACTTGCATTGTGATAATATATTTAAAATATGAGCTAGGAAAGAGATTCACTGATTGGTCAGTCTGCCAGGTGTACATTAGTGCAGAGAGAGATGTGACAGGAGGCACGCGTTGTGCTAAGGGCACCACATTACTGCCGTAATACAGCACACACCGATAACTGTATATAAAACAATGAACTTAACTGCCTGGTGTTTCTTCACAGACGTGACTTAAGAAGACTTTGGGACGATCTTGCCGATTTGAAGGCTAGTTCTCAACAGGCACCATCCCAACCCTGAGCAGCCCTTTTACATTCATGATCATTTTGTAGGACACAAGTACGCGTCCTGCACTCCCGATGTGTAGCTACCTGATAACTATGCATAACTATATGCCACAAATAGCTATGAACTCGCCGCATTGTGTCAGTCCCAAGATGCACCTCAATGTGACACCGGGTTCGAGTCCCTTGTATTTTGAAATGATACCCACTATTTTATTTTCAATACAGCAAGATCGCATTTTGACAAAAAGAAAAAAAAAATCGTTTTCACCAGTGAGTTCATCAACCGTTTTAGCTTAATTTCTTTTTCATGAGCAACTTGATAGCATGCGCTGAGTCCAGTTTTAAAATTCAGCTTAAACGTCTCAGATATTCTTACAAAAGGTAAACAAACTAAATATGCACAGTAAATATTTTAAAAAGCACTAGAAAGGTCTTCATTTGAATGCAGTTATGATTAAAAACAGAACTGCAGCAAATAGTGATCTGTAACCTAAAATACAGTGTTGCATCTAATTTTCTTCCATAGATTTATGCACTTATACAATATATTAATATGAGTACAAGCTCTACGAAGGTCGCGTTAAAAGCACAGCAAAGCTGACCAGAAGCAGATAAAGCAGAACACCGAGCGACACCGAGGACAAGCTACGGGTAGGGGGGCAAATACAATCACACACAAACCCAGGAGTGACAGCACTCCCAAAAAAGCAGTAAAAGTGCTCAGCGTAATTCAAGGGGGAAAAAAAGCAAAAAATAAAAAACACTACGCTACATACAGCTCTTCTTTGGAGAATGACAACATCAAACCACTGTATTTCGGTGTAGCGACACAGATCAAAATCTCTTTCAATATCTACAAGCATTAAATCTGTCGAAAGTAGCGGGAAAACGTTACTCAGGTGTTTAGTGTTACGGAGCTCCCGCGGTGGCTCGCGACGGGTGGGGAACATTCTGGAAAAACGCAGCACGAGCTTCAACAGAACAGCTTCAGTAGCCGAGATGAGAAAAGGCTTCCCAGCTAAAGTGTACAAACGTTATTTTTTCTAGGCACTGACGTTAGCCCCTCGTCACAAATTTAAGAGGACACCTTAGGCCAGCCTGGGATGGGGAACACTGGTGTGGAAACAAGATGGAAGGCTTGTGACACTTTCAACTCACGACGATGGGAAATTCAAGTCTTAAGGTTAAGGACTGCGTATTCTTACACATCACCATAAAGTCTCTCTGACACGCCAAGGGCGATTCGGATCGCGAGGCTTCTCCTGCCTGCACCGATCCCCGGCCGACGTCCTTCTAGGTGTTCTCGTCGGGTAAATAATTGCACAAGAACGACCAGCTGTTGTCCGCTGACGGGCTGGCAAGGTGCAGAGTGCTTGTCAGTGTGCAGGGACACACCTTAGCAGTGTACTTTGGCAAAATGGGAGCGGCATCTGCGCGCTACCCTGCTAACGCGGAGAACAGACGCGTAAGATCCATCGGGGAAAAAGTGCAAAGTAACAGTCGTCAATCCGCCGTCACGTCTTTTAAGAACACAGCTTGGTACTACAGTACGTCGAGAATGATTAGAATAATGTTGAGATCAAGACAGCAATTAAGGAAAATTACTTAACGAATGGGTTGCAATTAGTACAGTGATGCTCTGCTAATGTCATCGTTAGGCCCATGTCTAGAAAGCTTAGCAATGATTCCTTCGGAGAGATAGCTTATTCTGCTTATATGCAAAAACAGGAATTTTAAAGCAAAGTGATTCAAGGGTAACACCGATATAAAATAACGAATACAAACAAAATCTAAATATTGCTTGACAGTCTGAAGGCAACTTCCAGGAAGAACCTGGGAGCAAGGAGTGCTGAATGCTCGGTTTTGGGGGTGTTTCCATTGAATAATGAAATGTGAAAAGGGAGGCAGAAAACCCGGTAGCTACTACTCACTGACTTCGTGAGGTGAGTGGGACACGGAGGGGTGGAGAGTGGGAACTTTACGGTGTCAAGTTCTCCATGTGTGTCCTCAAAATGCACGGCGTGGCCCAGAGGCCAGCCTTGGAATTACTAGTAAGCATAAAAATGCAATTCCAAGTCAGCAAGAAAGACCTTCAAGTAATGATCTCATTCCCAATGGATATCATTTGTGAGATGGCTCTCCTTTGTTTTTAGAAGTTTGCATCCCAATAATAACAGTCATGGTGAGGTTCTGCCATCTTCCTCACGCCTGATCAAGCATATTGCAAATGCTAAGAATATGGCTCGTCGTTCTCACGTTCTGACAAACCTGACACGTCTCGAAGGAGGACACCCTTTCTTTTCGGATTGCACTGGGATCAACATGGGGATCTGTTTTATTTTACTTTTCTTAACCCACCCCTTTAAGATCATGCCAGGAAACAAAAGCTGGCTTCAACTAAACTCCATGCAGATTCAAAAAAGTTTGTTAGGGTGTGTGAAAAAATCATACCGGTTTTCAGTTTCTCCACAGACATGGGACAGAGCCACAGAGGTCTGGGAGTATAGTGGTTATGATCGAATGTATTCTCAAATCTCAATCTAAAAATGGAAGCTTCCTCTTCACCTTTACCTGGACCCAGTGGAAAGCAGCAAACGCTCTCAACACTGGAGTGAACGAGAAGGTGCCTGTTTACTAGCAGGTAGAGCACAGTATAGACTGCTACACTTCCGCTTTGGATCTTGGAGCATGGACGCCAAGCTAGGGGGTGGTCACATGGAGGAAGGCCGGTCTGTGAGGTGGCGCTATCAAAGGACAAAGCCAGACCTCAGGAACAAGCTGGAGATAAAGATATGTGGCAATATGGATCAAAAACACAGGCAAAATGATTGACCTTCACGCATGGGGTTGAAAAAGCTCAAAAGTGTTGTTAAACGGAATAACCGGTGTCTTGTTCCCGGTCGGCAGGGTAAATATGATTTTGCATTGTCTATAAAGTCTCCCCCCCCATTTGGACTCTGTCTGGGAGGGCTCCGCGGGGGATGTGACTTCAGCGGCTCTCTGTGAAGAAGATGAAGCAGTGTCTTCTCACACCCGTCTCTGATGGGTGGAGTGAATGGGCAGAGGATGGAGAGTACCACCATGCTCGGCCTGGGTCGCAGCAAGAGTGCAAAAAGAAAAAGGGGGAAAAAAAAACGCAATAACAATAGACGAACAAACAAGCAGGTATATAAAAAGTCAATAAAGTAAACAATCAGCTTTACATGTGAAGTTGTCGATGATATTGCAGCCAGAAATTTCTCTCAATCGACTTTCATAGCTATTGTGTGTTTGTCTATTAAAGTGGCTCAGCCTAAAAAAAGTTTTCAAATGATTGTAGAAGAAAAAAAAAACTTTAGATTTATCTTTTATATGAAAAGATTTGAAATGTGTGTTAAAGTTGACTGAAAATCTGGGCCTACTGCTTGCTAAAACCAGGAAGTGGACAGTTTATGGAAGTTTCATCTCAAATGCTTCCGACTGTTCTCTGCTCTTCTCTTAATCACAGCATTCCGAGTGATTCCAGCATGTTCTCCAGCAGGGGGCGCCAGGCAGCTTATCACGAGAGGGTCGGGTGTTGGATGGAAAATAGTTTAAATGTTCGCTTAATTTTTTAACCGAAGTTCAGTCAAAAAAAAATGTAAAAATCAAGTAATAGGTCATAAGGTCACGACTGTGCAGGGGTGTTTGAGTTTACAGGGCAGGACTCCTCTGTTAAGCTGGTAGAATTCCACCAAATGTATTAAATCGCTGAA
This sequence comes from Hippopotamyrus pictus, assembly GCA_026781145.1. NCBI lineage: Eukaryota > Metazoa > Chordata > Actinopteri > Osteoglossiformes > Mormyridae > Hippopotamyrus > Hippopotamyrus pictus. The sequence continues at coordinate 5,303,602 of JAODLC010000050.1, forward strand.
CTTTGTGGCGCCATCATCAAGGCTGAAGAATGTCTGTCCATCCTCTTCAAACTGCAGAGGTACAGAGGCATAAGAATTAAGAATACATGAAATAAAATAAAATTAAGAAATAAAACTAAACTAAGTGCTAGATAAATCCACAATCGATTAGGTAATCAGGCTATATTAAATACTCACTGCTTCTTAGGAAACAGGAAGTACAATAATCTACAGTGCAGAATATTATTGCATATTTATATGCTGAAGGGTCCCAAGGGCCCTGTGAGGAGGACACTCACGGGTAAGATCTGGAAATGCTTGATCTTCTGGTTATGGCACAGTGTCAACACAAACGCCTTTGGGTTGCTCTGGCTGTCACGCAGAAGGAATAATCTGAAGGAAAGAATGACAGAAAAGCATTTTAGAAAAAAAAGTGGAGGTATATTAGATTCCCCTGAGTCAAGCAGCGGTCGTGATGTTGTCTTACCCGTCTACTTGACCTTGCTGAATAATCATTTTGTGGGATTCCTCTCTCATGATCCGACCATGGAACCACAACTGGGTCCTGTGAACTACTGAAGGGAGACAGAAGAAATGGAGGTCAGCCCGCGTCAAGGACTCAAATGTGGCACACTGAGGTCACCCATTAGGAGAAAACACACACTGGAGCTTAAGGAAGATGGATGGAGGGGACTTGGGCTGCCGAGGATGTTCATTCGCTGACTTCGTTTCTGGGAAGAATTCAAACAACAGGAACATTCAGCAAAGCAGCGTTTACTGGAAGTGAAAAACAAGTGTTAACAAGCAAGAACTCAGAACTCAGCATTTTACCAATACCACCTTTACTACTACTATTAACTTAGGCTAGTTAAAATGACAGAACAAAGGTAAACTGAACATTAAACAGCTAAATTATAAGTAAAGGAAGTTTTTTCTTTGAGGGGGATTCCCGGTACTTACCCGCCATGTGTAACCCTCCTCCATGGCAGCACTCTGAGCCTCTACGGGGTTATCAATCACCCGGCCGGTCCTCCCTGAGAAATCCATAGCTACCAGCGAGTTCTCCGACACACTCCTCTGGATGGGACAAACAGAAGATATACATGGTACTTTATCACGTGCCAGAGTGACACCACTGGACCAGAGTGTTGGGTTTCAAGTCCACAAAACTTAACAGGAACTTAAATACTTTCTTACCACTGGTGAGGAAAAGCGGGCAGCTGACGTTTTCTTTTGTTGGGGTAGCTTGTAGTTCTGATACAATGAAATTCCATGCTGTCAAGGCAAAAATCAGCAGATGGTCAATGGTGACTAAATAAATCAATAATTTGACAATTTTATTTGGTGTCAGCAAGAGTTGGTCAAGCTGGGGCATGGGTCAAACAAAGGTTCTCATTCAGATCAATGCTGACTGCAATGATGTTGCATAAGCAGGATGGATAAACACACATTTGCGTGAATGGAGACTTATGTTTCCTGGAAGGCTTTTTGGAACAGTACATCTGTCATGCGGCTGAAGATTAAGTACAGCTGGTTATCCATAATGCTAAAATACGGGCTAATTTGTCCTTCTTTGCACCCAAAAAGTTGAAGCTAACTTACAAACTAAAATTACTGATGGAATTATAGGATACTGCGCAAATAAATACAAAAAAGATGATGATGAAGGTGAAATGGGCAATGAACAGACAGCAGGCTTCAGTTCATTGGCGTATTTGATATCTCAATTATGCTTTAGACCTTAGAGGATAAGTAGACTTACCCTCCCCTTTCCTGACTTGCCCTCCCCCATCCTCGAGTTGCCCTCCCCTTCCCTTGCCCTGATCTTCCCTTCCCCTGACTTTTCCACCCCTTACCTTCCCTTGGTTCCTCCCCTTCCATTGATTTGCCTTCCTCTTCCCATGACATGCCCTCCCTCTTCATTGACTTGCCCTGCCCTCCCCTTCCCGCAACCTTCCCTCACCTTCCCTGCTCTTCCCCTTCCCAACTTGTCTACCCCTCCACTTCCCTTCCCTCAATTTGCTCTCTCCCCCTTCCCTTGACTTGCCCCCCTTCTGATCCTCCCCTTTCCTTCCCTTAATTTGCCCTCCCTCTTCATTGACTTGCCCTCCCCTTCCCTCTTCATTGACTTGCCCTCCCCTTCCAATGATTTCCCCTCCACTGTCTTGCCCTCCCCACCCCTTACTGTCCCTTGACTTGCCCTCTCCTCCCCATCCCTTGACTTGCCCTCCCATTCCCTTCCCTTGGCATGCCCTCCCTCTTCCATGATTTGCTCTCCCTTATCCTTTACTTGCCTTTCCTCTTCCTCGACTTACCATCCCTTCTCACCAAAATAAGCCCCTTCATTACCTTGAAAAGACGGAAGGCAGTCATCCAGCAGGTCCGGCTCTGCTCATCCTCTGCACAGAGCATCCTTAGCTCTTTAGTCTCACTCCTCACCTTGTTAGGCTGTCAACCAATCAACCAATCAGTCAAGTGGAACTACAGGCAGAAAAGTATTGCAGAGCATAGGTCCAAGCAGAGTGCTTGTTAGTCATGTCAAAAACCTAAACACAAATGGATACTGCAAGAGCATCCCCTTAGACCAGGTATGTAAAAACGGTAAATATAAGGATAAGGCACTGGTAGTCACAGGCATCTCTCACCCTTCCCATTTTTGCTAAGAAAGGACAGGGGGCAGTTAACTCCAGTTATTACACTTGTAAATGAAAGTGGACCGCTGCGGAACATCAAAAATTAAATGCGATTAAGAAAATTTTGCCTTAACTCCACCCTGCTAGACAAAATCCCGTGGTCACCTACCTTGATGCAGAAGTCATATTCTGTTGGAGCATTATGCAGCCTCTTCCCTGTGATTACTGTGAATATGTTGCTGTCCTCAAGGTCAGCCAACAACTGCAGATGCCGTGGCTCCTTTGACACATCGAAAGGTTAAGATTTTATTTGAAGTGGTCACATGAATTGCAGTTATAGAATAAGGGATTGCTGTTCTAAGAGTTATTGGTGCATTTATAGCTTATAAACAGCTGCAGATCTGATCCACACAAATGACTTTATAACTTATCTAAATTAAAGTCTGTTTACAAATTATAAATTGTATATAGCCAGATGGGCAGTACTAGGTTGTGGTGCTATGTCATGCAGATAAACGAGTAATGTGATCAGTGTGAATGTCCTGTTTGGATGAGACATGCTGTTTGGATCAACTTGAATGGGTGCAAACCGTTTAACACATGTGTATGGCACATATATGCTACATTTGTGCCATTTCTAAGCTGTTGAATCTGAACAAAAAAATGACCAAAAACTCAAGGGGCAAAAACCAAATCTGACATGGCTAAATTTGGAGGAAACATCAGTCAGGGCATGAAAGGGGAGCCTGCACACTGGGAACAGGAGTAATATGTGTGGGTGCTGCCCTTACCTTGGACATCCCTTTTGTTGAGTAGTACAGTCCTGACCGCCTTAGAAACATGTAGAGTTTCTTCCATGATTTCCTTGCAGTTTCCTTCAGGTACAAGAACCCCTGGATTTCAAGGTAGCTGCCAGGATTCAAGAAATTCTGAAAGCCAGTCAGAGAGTTAGCATCTGAGTGATTCTGATGCGTTTGGAATTCAATCTTCACAACTTTCTGGGGGGGCACTTGTAATCAGGTGAGTAAGTAGACCAGGTTTGACTTTCGGCCTTTATAGTTCTCTGCTGTCTCACCTGCAAAAGTTGTGACTGCGGTATGGTGCTATTGGTCTCTTGACACCATGCTACCATGTGCTCGGGGAAGAAATTCTATAAAAGAAAAATGCAGGAAAAAGGTGTGACCAGCAGGTGGCTTTTTGGGCATAATTAATTCTAATTTTCCTACTCCATCATCCATGATTACAGTGAGTTACCCTTTGGAGAAATTCACACTTTTGGGGTGAAATGTGCAAAGAAATACAATTTAATGCTAATTTAGCACTTGATGTGATTGACAATGATCAGGCGCATTTTTCCATAAAGCAGGGCCAATGCGAGTGGCTTCCCTAAACCAAAACTGAGCAGGATGTCACGAGTAAGAGTGTTTACTGTGCTGAGATCCACTGGGTTCCTTTGTGGTCTGCTGGTCAAATCACAGAGGAAAAACATTTGCTTTTCCCATAATCCCAGGTACATAATACAGGTCAACCTGTCATATGTTTATCGCCATATGATCATATTTAACAACTGAAGAAGACTGCAGTAGGCAATACAGTGAAATTAATCACTACAGTCACTGAGGTCATAAGGGAAGATATTACATAGGAACAAAATTCTATTGCATCTACAGTGGCCATCGAAATGTAAAATCCACCTGCCATAGCTGTATGGGACTGAAGCTAAAATAAGAATGTGAAACTGTGTGAGGCAGTTATTAACTTACACCATTGTGAAAAGTGACAAAAGCATGTAGTAAGAGTGTGTGACCTTCAAAGCAAGTAGTAGGCTTCCATCAATGGTACAACTGGTTCCATACTATCGTTAGCTTGACATGCACTGTGTAGAAGTTTTTGGAAGCTAATATCATCTCAGCGGACTGAAGGAAAGGAAAATGTTATTGAAACTGCAGGCAGTTCAAAGCTGCAATTTAAGACCTAATTGAAAAAGTAATGCTAGGGCCACTGTCTGAGACCTGCAACGTGGCTCATGGCCTCCTGCATCAACGGAGTCAGTGAACGAGCCACAAAAGACTGGCCACCAAACCACAATTCTTCCCCTGGCTGTCTGAAGTCCCAGCACTGAAAGGAGCACCAGTGACGTCCGGAGTAGCGGACAGTGAAACAGTATCTGCTTGAGTGGAAACGGACAGAGAAGTTTTATGTTACTAAAAGCTTTGACCGATCCATAATGGGATGTGGAGCGTGTTTCCTGTATAACCTGGGTCCAGTTATTCCACTGGAAGGCGCACTTAACACTATAAGGAGTGTCCGTCTGTGAGCTGCGATGCAGGAATATTTTCCGAGCAACGAGGGCCGTTTTGTTTGGCAGATTTGCCCCTATCCATATGGATGTTAAGTCCATTGATGTTTTGAGTGGCACAGCAACAGTTCCTGGTCTTCAAATGCTTTTTACTAGAGTTTGGTCCCACAGGGAGGAAGCCGTTGCAAAGGTTCACCAAGCTTGGGTCACTCTGCGCAATTCAGATCTGTGCCAGACCCTCTCAAGAACCCCAGTCACACCATGAGTCATGACATCACAGCCAAAGGCATCCTTATGGGGGAAACCAGGGCCGTGGTTATGTTTTTCATTCTTGCCTCCAAAGCATCGCTCTTCATTGGTAAGAATTTAATATGTGTAAAAAAGCCACCGTTAAGAAACAGGAAACACTTTTAAGCCCTACATATTTTAGGTAGGTATAAAGGACCAAAGATGGTTCACAGGAGCAGCCCGCCCTGAAACCTTCGAGTAGATAGCCTCACACAGGCATTTGGAATCTAATTTTAGTGGGATTATAAATATCGCTTGACATTACAAATTTTCCAAATTACTCAGACAAGTCACTTCACATAAATCATACAAAACAATCACAATTCATTGTTTGCAGGCTATAAATCCTTCAAGTCAATCCAACCTGCAGACAAAATGCAAGATGTGTGAAGATAAGCATAAATTTATAAATCCTTCATTGTTCCGAAAAATGTGTTGGATAGGGAATTTTCAGATAGTAGGAGCCTATATTCTATTAGTGTAAATGGAAAAAAAAATACTGTATTCCCAGCACATTCCGAAACCTCAACCACCTAGCCCACATATCACTCAAAGGTCTTTTAGCAGCTAAATAACAGCCCACCGAAGGTTTCTGCTTAATATAAAGCCTTCAAAAGCCAATGACCTAATTATTTAACACAACTTCATTAGTGAGTATGTTTGCAACGATACTGTACAGTTTAGGAGATAAGTTATGTGTTACTTCTTCACTGCATGGGACACCTGTAAACCTTCCTGTGTCATGTGCACATTCAGAAACACACTTGCTGATGGGTGGGAGTGACTCACCAAAGGATTTCGAAAGAATTCATATTTGGCATAATTCTTCCTGAAGAGAAACTTGCTGTCGCTGGTCATGGTGGTCTGAACCTCCACCACCAACTCATGGTCTTCAAGACACCGCTCTGTGGGAAGATGACCAACACCATTAAAGGCTTGACAAAAATGGCAACTGCAGCTTTCATACATCCCACAGGTCCACTTAAAGTCCTCCTGCAACATGAAACCTCCTGGACCATTTACACAAGAACAAAATGAGCAGGAACGTGGTCCTGAACCTCATCCATACCTAGTCATCAGATAGCTGTCTTGAGGGACATGTCCAGCCCTTCTCCTTCATATGACATAACTAAACTCTACTCCTATGGACTCGTGGTCACTTAAGCTCACACAAAGCACAGGGTGCAGAAAAGCCCAGCTATTTACAAGGGATCAACACACGTCGTCCCTCAATGTCTGCTCCGGTACTGTCATTAGCAGGAAGTTTACGGGGACCAGGGTGGGGCACTGCAGAGGGATGATATCATGGTTTTGGCGTGACTGCATTCAGTGGAGGATGAGATAGTGTGAAGCAAACTGGACCAAGATGGGGAAAAAAACATTTAAAAGGGTTTCTGGAGCTATTGTCACACGATGAAATGCTCAACGGAAAGAACCACAATTCTGAAGTTAAAATATTTTAGTCAGTTCTGCAGATGATTTTTTTCTAGTCAAAAGCCAACAAATAATGAAGCATGCTTTCTTTTCATGACCGGTTCATACGTAATTCCACAAAAAATGGCAAAGCACATGCCAATTAGACATTTGTGACGCCACGGATGCTGAAAATCAACAGATTGTTCAGAGACACAAAGGGTCACACACCCCCCCCCCCCCCCCAATTAGGAGGAGATGATGTCTCTCATCAGCAGGAGAATGCAGGAAGAAAATCTGGGCTCAAAGTGGGCGAGACGTTGCTTTTGCTGCTTGTAATGCCTTGGGTGAAGTTAAACAGCTAGTCCACCTCTTGAAACTTGATCATTAGCTTGAGATGTTGCACTTGGGCAGCATGTAAATTGTGGACCGAATTCAATGGTACGTGAGGTCCCAAAATGCTTGCATGGTCATTAATGATCTTCAGCATTAGTGCATTATGGTAACATTTTGCTCTCAACTCTGCAAGCTGAGGAAATAACCTTATTCGCGAAGTCAAACTGTTGCTATAGTGACAGGGCGAAATTGAGAGCAGACGATTCTGCATACCTGGGGCTTGCATGCACGGCTCGTCACCAGCCAAGGCCCATATGACAAAAAAATTGCAGCAGCAGATAATGGATGTGCTGGAAAATCTCATTTTAGCTACAGTGCTGTCTATATATCAAATGTCCTAATGAAAAATGGCCTGCACAGGCTGCCGTACATACCTCGAAATGCAAAGAGAACCTCAGAAAACATGTGTGCTATGTAGAAGTTTCAGAGTACAAACATCATTAGAGGACACAGCTCTCCCCTTCCGGGCCTTTTTGTTGACTTTGTGAAAATATACTCTCTGTGTGACCTTCCATGGCTTGTTCCTATTCCTGAGGAGCTCTCACACTCCCAAGGTGCAGGGAGGTTGTCTGTCAAAAAAGGTGCCGACTGAGGATGTTCCCACCATAGTGTGTAAGCCCTGGGCCTGTGCTGCTGCATTCATCTGGAAGAGTGAGCAGGAAGGTGGCTCATGGCATCCCATAATCTGAGCAAAACCACGAGGCACACACCTTCACCCGCTGCTGCCAGGATTAAGTTTTAATCCCCTGGATAAAGGGCCTCCAACAAGTTCCTCCGGTTTTCTAGAATGTTCCAACAACTTGTTGCTGAGAAACTGCTGCCCCACAGAGTTCGCATCCATGGTGATCGGCACAGTGGACATAGTGGCAGGAAAAGGGGGGGAAGACTCAAAGTGGCCCTGGAGAGAAGCCGTACAAGCTGATGGGGGTTCCAGGCGAGAAACCACACAGGATCAGGGTGGCCCCGGTGAGAAGCCGCACAGGATCAGGATGACCCCGGGGAAAAGCCGCACAGGATCAGGATGACCCCGGGGAAAAGCCGCACAGGATCAGGGTGGCCCTGGGGAGAAGCCATACATGCTGCCTGTGCCTCCATCAGGCTGCCAGCAAGGTGACTTCCTGTCCAGAGGGAAGGAATGAGCTCATCGTCTCCAGTTTCATCAGGCTAAGTCAGGTGCTTCCCTTTCAGGCTGAGTCCGCTCTCCTGCACTCCCCGGGACTCGCAGCAGATCATCAAGGTTCCTCCCGGAGTCAAGATGACAAGAGACGTTCTAGACATCCCTGATGAATTGAGCAAATGCCTCAGGCTTAGAAGAGAAGCCTTTAGCATGAACTACCAAGGTTATGAAAAAATCCACAGCAGAATATGACCCGGGGGGGGGGGAGGGGGGTTGAAAACCAGCGCCTTTAAAACCAAGAATTCCTTCATTCACTTGGGGAAGGTAAGGAAAGAGGGGAGGCTGCCAGCACCACCGTTCCAGTACTTACCCAACCCCAGAAGAGGGTGATGCTCAACAAGTCCCCAGCTGCTGTCGTCAACACAGTGGCTTTTGTAGACCAACAGCTGGCAGAGGTCTCTAGCTGTCATCACGGCGGGTATCTCCACCATTTTACCCGTGCCGTCCTCACTGAAGATTTTTATGATCTGCAATGAGAGCCCCGGCATAAAAAAAAAATCACGGAATTACACATTGCTGTTCAGCGACGCAGGGCACAGGGATGGGGGGGGGGATGCTGCAAAGGTCTGCAAACGTTATGCAGAGAGGGGAACGAGGGGGTAGATGCCTCTCACTGTGCTGTGGATTTCCGAAGTCGCAGAGCCGACGTTATCTCCCAGAAACGAGGCGGGTCTCCTTAACGAGGCTCTCATAATGATCACAGCTCAAGCCGTACGAGTCAAAAACCGGTGCAACTTTTCACCCATCGCCTGTTTTCTGTGCTCAGAAAGCAAGGAGCTCCGAAAGAAGGCTGAACTAAAAATTTACGCGTCTGCTGAGAGACACGGCATCAAACAGGAAGCCTAGTGTCAACTCCCCAGCCCCCAGTCTCAGATCAGGTTCCCCCCTCCCCGGCAGAAGTGAATTTAATTAGGACTCGTTGCCTTCATTGCATCGGACACAGTTTCCACAATGCATCAGCTGACTTGTGAACGAAAATCGGCACGCTCCTGTTCAAAGGGTCCCTTGTCCTGGCCGGAGCCGGCATTTAAAAATAGCGGTGAGACAGAGAGGAAGCGGCATGCAGAAGACGGCTCCTTACCTCCACGGCCTGCAGCAAGCAGCAGTCAGGAGAGCACGATGGCATTTTGAAAGTGAGCCTGACTTGAGGGAGGGAGGAAGAGAAAAAGAGAGAGAGAAGGGAAAGGAGGGAGGGAGAGAGTGTGTGAGGGGGAAGAGAGAGCAAGAGAGAGAGAGGGAGGGAGGGAGGTAGGGGGGAGAGGGAGAGAGAGGGAGAGAGAGCGTGCCTCTAAGCAGCAGGAATATGACTGTATGGGCTGCTCCAGACAAACACAACCAGGGCCAAGTTAGCCACTGACAAAAGGACTACAGGCACACAGGGCTCCTAGGTGGCGAATCAGAACCACACCACCCCAACCAATGGTAGGGCTAGCTGGGGCTGATGTAATCATTTCCCACAGGCGCGCGCGCGCACACACACACACACACACACACACACACACACACACACACACACCAACTTTTCCTGGCTGATCTGCAGTTTCAGTTTCTCGCTCTCTCCCAAGACAAAGTTTTCTCTTGAGTTCTTCTGTCACGCCCCCCTACACCCTCCCCAGACCACCCCCCCCCCCTTTACAGACGTCTCTGACTGGTGGCAAGTGAGAGCTTGTTATGCCCCCTACCCCACCCCTTCTAAGACACGCTTTGAACTACTCTGCCAAAAAAAATCAGTCACGACACGGAAAAAGCTCATTAAAGGGCACATGAAATAAACCTGTGTGTTTGAACCCCCCCCCAGCTTCCGGAAAAAAAAATCCCAAAGCCAGAAAAGACCCATGTGCCTGTGACCCACCTGCCGATGATATCTAAATGCATGTTCAGATTCACCTCTGCTTTCTCGCCGTTCCGCCGGTAACGCCTGGCTAACGGCAGCGAGCCGTTAGTATGTAAAGCAGTTTTACAGTAGTGTGTAGCCACAGGCGCGGGTGTATGATTTCCCTGTCCGATCACACGCGGCCACTTAAATACGTCTGACTTCACACCTACGCGCTCTCAGGCGAGTTTCTGGTGTCTCCTACACTGCAGACAGCGGGAAACGTTCTGGGGGATTCTGCACGGTCTTCTCCGATTCCCAGGAATGTGAGTCATGCTGTACCAAGCAGCAACGGCACTGGTGAGTGGGGAAAAGAGAACAGGGGGCCCAGTAGTACACCCTGCGGCACATCACCGATACTGGGCTGCAAGAACATACAGTAGGTCTGGGGGGGACGGGGGGTGGGGGGGGTGGGTGAACGATCCCAATCATGAGCAACCCAAAAAGTGTGGAGGGGCTGTTGCACTTTAAATCCCCAACCCAAAAAGGGTGGGGGTGGGGGGGGGTACCACTTAAATTATTTCCGGTTCAGAGACCCCCAGCCCCTGGCTACTGTCAACCATCAATGACATTGTCCATGACGGCACTGAGGATGCTTCATTCCTAAACCGAACCTGCCCAGGGGTGCGACTGACCCAGAGCAGCAGCCAGGAGTTTGGAATGGGGGTGTATGATGGCCACTCAATCCTGTGTGCGAGTCTGCGTGTGTGAGAGAGAGATGACATAAGGGCTTCCCACTCCCACATACCTCAGAGTTTACAGCGTTCCCACTTAAGGACACTGGACTTTCAAACAAACAATCTGGCCAGCAGCCGTCAGCCTTGCCATAGTGGTCTAAACCCTGAAGACCGCAGCAACTCAATGAAGGAAACCGTCCCCTGGAAGAGGCATCATGCCATGCCCTGGGTACATCTAGGATTCAACACCACCTCCATGACAAACACAAAAAGATCCTTGGAAAGTGGATAGGGGAACCGCAAACCTAACACGTGACAGGAACAGACGCATTTGATGGCGTTGATCACCCGAGAGACCCGGCTTTGGGGAAGCTGGCCACCCAAACACCCTGGTGATTGCAGGAGGGGTGGCCAGTGCCTATCGCCCGTCCTGAGCCATGCCATGGCATTAGTTTGCCCTCAGGCTCACTCTCCTGGGGCATCTGGCTGCCACAGTCAAAGAGTTGTCTGGCACTGAAAGGCCGGCCTCATTAAAGATTAATGATGGCAGGACTGGGCACATGCACTGGGGGCTGGATCAATAGGCTGGGTGTTATTTTTACAGAGGTCCAGTCAATGTATGACGTTCCCCAGTCCTACTGAGCTCCATCTGCTTAGCCAGTCCGGGAGCATGCAGAACCAGAGGAGAACCCAGATGTCAGAATGATGTAATGGTGACCGGTGGCAGCTGGGGGTGGAGCTCTGGATGTGCATAAAGACAGTGTGGAAAATCTGCTAAATAAACAAACAAGAACATGAGTCCTGTTTACGAGCTGCCCTGGCATACAGGCTTCTGGAGAGCTAGGGTATTCAAACTGTCCGTGCTCTCCTGAAACAACATGTTGAAGAGGTGGAAATAAGGACTAAGAAGCACCTCCGGTACAGTGGGGCAAATTTAACATGCTGTCAAAAT
>JAODLC010000050.1:5335164-5345326 GCA_026781145.1 Hippopotamyrus pictus
GTGCACCTGTAGAAGCTGGTGAGGACAGAGGTGGACACCCCAGCCTTCTTTAGGCGTCTGAGGAAGTGAAGTCGTTGACAGCGGTTGAAAACTGAATGACCTTGCGATAAATCAAGCCAAGTCTTGTGTGCTCTGATAAGGTTAAAGGGTCTGATTAATTTCAGGAGAAACTCAATTATGGGCAATAATTTAAGAAGTCAGCTGAAAAAAGTTAGGATGTCAGGAACTGGGTCAGAGTCCTAAACCCAGAACCCCCTTCAAAATGAAGGTCGCTTTCCTCAAACACCGTGATGGTACCATAACACACTGCTGGCAGGCAGAATACCGTAACTTTAATCCGACATCGGGTCCACAGCGGGCCGATCTCCGCGTCTAATTCCTCCACTCCCCACTACAGTGAACAAACTGCAAAACAACAATTGCAGTTAAGCAAAGTTGCCATTTCACAAAAAAAGAGAAAAACTAAAGTCATGCTTCAGGTTTAAGTCACCTATAACTGGAAAACAGTTTTGAAAAAGGCGGTTCTTGGTTTTTAACTGATGAACTTGTTCGCAAGTGAACGCGGCTTCTTGGCCGAGCCGCTCTCACTCTCTACTTCACTTGTCCTCTGGCGAGCTTGATGCTATGCTAACACGCTACCTCCAGGGTGTGAGAAATTCCCCAGCCCCGGTTATTTATAGTCCTGCGGGACATACGGAATTAAAATAAATAAATAATAAAAGGTTGAACAAGACACCCGTAAGCTCCACAAAACAAAAAATTACTCCGCGATGGTAAGCGACACAGTCTTGCAGACGTGCGTGGGCTGAGGCTGTGAGCATATTAGCATGTACACCACACTGCCCTCTGTAAACAGGGCGACGCAGGCTAAATGCTCATATAACGATACCAGATAAACACAGGGCGACGCAGGCTAAATGCTCATATAACGATACCAGATAAGTTTACCTACTTTACCCCAGCTGCCTGCTGCACTTTGCCTTGTTAAAACACTAAAATGACCTGTGCCAAACTGTAATCAAGGGTATAAATAAAGACTATTAATATCCAGGTTTTCTTGCACTTGTCAATACCTGTGAAAATGCAACACCCTTCAACACGGCAGTTTCCTGAGTAATGTCCCAATTAAATCTACTGCACAAGATTTCCCCTTAAACACAACAACAGTAACCTGATACACAATGTGGAAGCCATTCCCTACCAGCAGCCAGAGGTCTCCCACATGGTGCCCAACTCACCCTCCGTCATCTGATATCCAGCAGAGTGTAACATCATGTTTGGATCTTTCTCCTTCCCCATTAAAATGTTTGTGCATTCTTTCATCCCCCCCCCCTTACACCAGGATCCCAGTTGGCAGAAACTGAGAAGTAACCACAGCCACTGCTAGCTAATTCCATGGCACGAATGCCAAGAGAAGACACCATGATTTCCTTACATCTCCTCAACATCTCACTCTGAAATCAGAATCGTCCTGTAGTCACAGAAGACAAAGTGCTTCCTCAGCAAACTGACACACTTTCTACTGATTATATGAAAATAACACCATGCTTGTGAAACATAGAATTAGGTCACATTTGTTATACAAACTTACCGAGGCTGTTAATTACCCTCGTTACGTTCCACCGACTGCACCGGACACGTGTCTTCCTCCAAATGAGCAGCTTTGCGTATTCCAGGCCAAGACGGAGTAAAAAAAGTGATCTAGGAATGGAACAGTTGAAAAGGAGTCAGCCGCATGTTCAGCGCAAGACGGCTGCTGCAGCTGAGGGAGAGCCTCGCATTTTAGTCAGCACAAAGCCAACATTTCATTTTGTACATTAAAGAAACGAGAGAAGGGCAGCATAGTATCACAAAAATTATGGCAAGACCAACCACTGCACTGTGTTTATGGTGATCCTCAGTCCAAGACAGGGTACTATTGTCATTTAACATCCTGTTTCTACTGTAAAGAAAAATTTCACAGACTTCTGGCGTCTAGCTTTGATGAGAACAGATTAACTGCATGAACCTTCAACCAACTTCCATGGAAACAATGAGAGAAGCAGCGATGGTGGGCAGACTGGGGTCAGAGTGCAGAAACCGATTAACAAGGCACTCATTCCTAGGGCAGGGGCTTCAGCGACACAAGGATCTCAGGCAACAGATGTGTGAGATGCAGGACTGGGAGGTGGCCTTGACTTCACCTTCTGCTTCACCATGCACATGACCTTCTAGGTTCAACGCTTCATGGTTCTTGCGGTTCTGGCACAGTCTGGCTCCATTCTTTTCAGAGTTCCCGGAGTGCATGTTTATTCGAAGACCACTCAGCATATAATCCGTGACCCTCCGAATCACCAGATTCAGGCCTCTCGAAAGAGCAGCCGGTCGGGTATTTTCCGCATCCGCGAGACTGAACTGGAGGAATTCTCCTGGGGAGGCTGGTGCCAGGTTCCTGCAGCTGCCCCGGCCACGAAGTCCCGGCCATGCCTACGGTCTCCGAAAGCCCCTCAGACACACAGCTCACCTTTCCGATTTCCCACCCGGCTCCCACAAGAGAGGAGAGCTCCCTATGGAGACTGAACCTACGCTCACCGCAGCTCAGAATGTTTCAGCCACTAGGCTAAAGTTGTACTTGTTGCACAAATTGAACAAAAAAAAAAAAAATACCAGGTAACCTTTTAGTCCACATGGAAAGCAGTGCAGCCTGAGGTTTAGAAGGTTAATCCAGGGCACAAAGGATTATGCCCTGGCTGCCAGTGCTCTGATCCCAAAGCTTTCAATGGGTAAATGGTCTGGAGCTGGGGCCTCAACCTGAAAAGAGCTATGAGAGCTAGCATGAAACCAGTGAGCCACCATTTCAATTGGAAGCAAACTTATTACTATTCCAGGAGTAAGGTCTCTGTGTGCAAGCGTCTCTCTGAGAGCCTCAAGACATTGTGTGAATCTGAGCACAACGGCCAGCCAAAGATGGCGGATTTGGACGTTTTTCCTGCAATTGGACATTGGAGCTACACAATGGACACTTTCTAGCGTGTTCTTCTTGTGAATGAGGGCTAGGGGCCGGCCGTTAGGCTTGTTCTGAATCCGGCAGCGCTAAGTTCCTACTAGAGAGAGGAGCCCCTCTCTAATACCTACTGAATTAGACAAAAATCAAACACAGCACTTGAGCAGCACTAGACAGAAGTCAACTCTGATCTCGGAGAAGATGAAGCAAAGTCCTGCCTTCATGGCACATTTAATGAAGCAACAGAAATCCTCCGATTCGCACCAGCTGGCCTGTACCTAGAGTTAACACAGCTGTGTTTGAGATGTATGTTATGAGTAGAAGCCAATGGAGTTTGTTTTCATTTTCCAATGACTTACGACTAGAGACTGTTCTACTCCAAGAAGACTGTCAAATCCCAGCAGACCTCGGTAATGGGTCTTGCCATCCATCATCACAGAAGTAACGTTCCTCGAACAATGGAAACTTCTTCGGCTCAAACACCGGCCTGTTTTTAGAAGGAGATCAAGATACGGGCTCCAGGTAGTTTGGCCCACAGACGGTTGAAGGAGCCTGGAATCCCAGGAGACTCGGTGTCTGCATGGACGTTCCTGTTTGACCACAGAACCCCCTCACTAATGTCTGCTCTTATCCAATCTCGCCAAATAGGGCCACGCACTTGAGGAGAAGCGTGGACACATGCATGCTACCTTTCTGCCACACTACTGCACCATCAGACTTAATCAGATGTAAATTTATGCGAGGTGTTAGCCAATAAGAATCAAAATGACAGCTGAGATGTGGGACTTTTAGTCCACAATAACTTACACATCTCAGGCAGTTTTGGAACAGGCTCTGGAATCTTCTTATCTGTTTTTACAAAGTCCAACAAGGGAGGAGAGAAAGACAGCAAGGCTAATTCTGTGAAGACAGTAGAGTAGATGTTTATACACATGGAAAGAGAGTTAGCCCAGGGGTTGCAGTTCTGCAGATTTCTGGCGGGGGGGGGAAGAGAAACTTGTGGAAACGTCAGGACACTGATGCACACCCCCAGGTCAAACATAAACAATAACAAATGCCTGAAGTTGTGTATTTGTTGAGTTCAAAATACAACTTAGGATAAGGCCCATTCCTACGTTTAACACACATTTTAACAGATTTTACAAGGTAAACCAGCAACTTTGGTATTTCAAAGTAAATTTCGCCATCAGCTCTACCTGTCAACGTTACTTCACATAAAATTAACTGAAAAGCAGGCAGCCTTTTAGAGAATTTGATACATAGCAAATTCATTTCAAATAGACTGTTTCATTCTATCGGCAAAACCAGAACGACACAAAACGGCCATCTGATGTAAAGTGTCTGCTCTGGAAGTTCGGGGTTGCACTGGTACCAGTCCCAAGCCGGGGGGGGGGGGGGGGGGGCTTTTTGGCAAACTCAGCGTTTTAAGGAGCAACACTTGCTTCACTGAGAGAAGATGCCAAATCGGACATGACTTAAATACTATAACACGAAAAAATAATTCAACCAAGGGTGGTACAATTTATACAATAATTTATATACTATTTTAAGAAGACATACAAACACAAAGAAAAACAGACGACTTTTGTTGGCACGCAGAATGTGTTACATTTGTGGGATTTGAACAAGCGATCACCTTTTAAATAAAACGATTAATGAATTCGTACATTAACCGTAGGACTAAAAGCCCATCAATCACTAAAACGCCACAAAAACGATCTTACATTAAAAATCAAGCGTAAAACACAAGTTTATTACTGGGTACTAGTACTGGCTGTCCGCATGTTTTGGACAGTGTTTCATATCGTCTCGGGATTATTTGCTGTATGACTAGTGCTTATAACCACAGAAAACAGACAATAAACGCACAAAAACACTAGTACGTATTGAATCTGACCAGTTTATTTTAAAGCCCGACTCTGCGTTTCCCGATTATGCTCGCCGGAGTCTCTAAATCCCAGCAATGTCTTACACGGTCCAAGAAACGAGCAAAGTTTAGTCAACTCCACTAACTTGTTATGCATCTGTCAAATATGCGAAACATTTTTCCAGTCAAGTGCAAAGTCTACAGGCTACATGAGCATTATACGTCTATATTATGTATTTATCTCCCGTATCTGCACAGGTGTTGATCCCGCTGGCCAAATCAGTTTGTAAATATAACTCAAGAACACTCAGTTGATGCCGGTCGTAAGTGATGTCCCCAAACACGCACATTACCTCGGCGGCTTTACGCGTCCGTATCCCCCGTCCGGCTTGTCAAACAGGCGTTAAACTGCTCCGACTTTTTCTTCGCCACTTTCAGCCAAAGTGAGAAGAGGGGCTGGACAAAATTCAATCCTCCATATCTGTGTTTAGTTTCAAAGTCAAACAGGCCTGACACAGGTTGTATTATCGCTCCGGGGAGAGGTATTTTTAGATCATCCACCCCCCATGTGTATTCGTCCAGCCCCCACTAGCCGCAACACGTTTCATCTACGTGCAGTTCAGGCACAGGCTGCACGTCTCTGCAAGATAATCATGATTAAAGGCACCGAGGATAACGACGTGCTGAAATACTTACCCCTGCAGGGTAGATCTGGAGGCGGAGACTCGGGAAGGGAGGCGTAGATGTCCGGCTTCGCCGTGTGCCCCGAGCCGCTGTCAGAGAGGCGCTCCTTGGCGTCCGCCGTCTCACATTCCCGTGTAGGACGGGCTGATCCGTCCGGACCCCCCGCTCAGTTTACTAACCCGACACGGGGTGGGGTGGGGTGCGGGTGAACGACACAGCGACAACTCCACCTTCTTCGCGGGCACCCTCCTCCCCTTCGCCTGCGAGACACCTCCCTGAGCTGCGGACTCCTTAACCCCTGAGCCGTGCGCAGCCGAAACGTTTCCCGTCGCAGTCCACATGTAGTCATTTATATAGCCTACATAAAAAACACGCATTTTGAAGAAGGCAAACAACACAAACTCTTGGTATCTGACTTGGTGATGTCTGCCTGCTGTTTTAATTAAGATCTCAAATCTGAATATATGAATATATGCAATGAAACTGTGAAATTATCTACCCAACAATGTGAGAAAATAGTGCGGATTTGTACCATTGAGGGTATAATTACTAGTTACTGGGGCTGTACCCTCAAGGGTCTTCCCATTGTACCCTAGCTGTAAGCAAATATACATTTTAAGGTACAGGGTACAGAAATGGAGTCTGAGGAACATTTTTCTACCATTGAGGGTACAGTGATGTTGTTTGTACCTCGGAGAACAAAATCGTACCAGGACTTCACCCTTTTTCTGACAGTGAATGAGCAATATACATGAAAATATTTACTTCTATATGCATATTGACACATTGGTCAGATCTGTATCCTAGTTAAGGCTTGTGTATGCTCTCAGAAAGAATAGTACCAATTTATACCTTTGCTTGTCACTGAGGCTGTACCCTCAAGGGTCTATCAATTGTACCCTTAGCTTAAATAACCGTACCTCAGAGGAACATCCCCAAAGTACAAACATTAATGTACCCCCAATGGTACAAAAATGTTCCCCATAGTCCAATTCTGCATCCTAAAAGGTACATTTACCTACAGTTAAGGGTACAACCCCAGTGACAAGTTATTGTACCCTGAAAGGTACAAACTGGTATCCTTTTTTTCCTGAGAGTGTATGTCACGCTAAAATCCATCTATCCTCTACGCTCACTTTCCGGCCTATGCAGTGTCATTGAGCTTATCTCAGAAGGATTACAGCAGGGAATAACTCAATATGGGACACCGAGCCATTGTATAACACATACACCCTTCACACTTACAGACGATTTGGCAACTTAACATGTTTTTGTGGACTGTGGTGAGATATTTGGAGGAAACCCCATGACGACACATGGAGAACATGTAGCTCCACACATAGAGCCAGGGAGGATCTGAATGGCCCAGTGGTGTAAGCCAACTGAGGGTACAACTTTGGGTTGAGCATTTTAGGGGGTGAGGTCTCCACCCATGTCAGGGGGTTCTGGGGGTAGTATTGCCTGGTTTTGATTATTGGGGGGGCGTTACAACCTCCCATCTCCCTGATTTACACCCATGAAGGCAACATTGCTATCCACTGCACAGTCGCCACCCCTTCTTCGAAAGTCTTATCATGCTTTTGAACTGGATGACTGCAACACATCTGACCACAAGCCAACACACAGTCTGATGATTTCAAAAGCAAAGTCCACTTCCGCATAAAAGCTCCGAGCCCTGAATTAATGACGCTTTTCTGGTGCTCCCTAACACCACCTGGAGCTGTCCCCGTGTGTGTGCTCCGTGGCCTGATGCCCATGGCCCCGGGATGGCTTGAGCGTCCGGCTTGAAATCCGGCACAGTCCGTTCTTCCCAAAACCAGCAGGAATCTGAATGTCACTGCGAGTGGTGATGCTTCTCCTTCTCCAGGGAACACCTAATTATGGGATGAGATAGTGCCAGGAGCTCTGCACAGTGTCAGGGGAGCCGCCTGTCCTCCACATGTGTAGCTCAGCCCTGCTGGATGTTTTCGGTCACCCCTCCATCTCCATCCCCGCCCCGCCCCGCCTCACCCACCCCCGGCACACTTCAGAGCTTCTTGATCCTCTATTATGTAAGTCCTTAGTAACACTGAGTACCAGTCAAAAGTTCGGAAAGACCTACCTATGCAAAGGTTTCTCTACTTTTTTGAATAATTTTAAGACATCAAAACTATATAACATATATGGATTTATGCACAGACCAACAAAGTATCACAGAAGAAATATATATTTGTTGGGGGGGGGTGGACTCTGTGAGTTGGGACGCAGAAGGTTGCTGGTTCATATCCCTGGGTCAGCAGAGTGATCCCACCATTGGGCCCTTGAGCAAGACCCTTAACCCCAAATGCTCTGGGGACGGTGTGACCCCACCGTCACCTCTATGCCAGTTCTATGAGGTGGCCTCCTGGGATGCTTTTCCAGCTGAAGGAGGTCCCACATATGCTGAGCACTCATTGGCTTCACTGTCTCGTCAAACTCCTGCTAAACCATCCCTACTGGCTTTAGGTCAGGTGGTCAGGTCAGGTCATGTGATGTGACACTATCACTCTCCTTTGTAGGTGGTTTAACATGACCACAGGTACCGTAGCTCAGCTCCACTCCTAAGCCTGTGTGACCCATCAATCTCTGGTCAAACATCTCAATCCTATGGAGAACATTTTACACACCACCCCGCGCTAACTAAATAGAATAAAACCGTCATGCTTTATGACTAATATAGTCATAAATCACCTTTCACTGAGGAGTCATCTGTGCTAAGAGTAGATTAATACATTTCTTAAAAATTAATTTGCTAAAACTAAAACCATACAAAGCTTGATGGGTTGGGTTATTAAAACATTGTAACAGTTCTTACTTCTTAGGTTATTTGAAATACCAGTGCAGTGAGATGTAGTGAAACAGGTAGAAGTGAACAGATCCATCGACTGCCTTCTTTCGCCATGTGTGACAAAGTATAGCAATGTGCCAGAGGTGAGACTCCCTGTGCTTGCATGGCACGCTGCGCGTCCCCCAGCCCCTTCGCTACGCTCTGTGATCTCTGGGAAATGTCCCCGCAGAGCCCGTTCTGTCCCACTGGACAAACCAGACAGTAATAACAGCCTTTATGGGCCTGCGCTGAGCTAAATCCAGAGAGGCGCAGAGCGCTCCACGCCTGGTCCTGTTTTCGACAAGGCCGAGTTATAAACAGACCTATAAAATCCAAGCGACTCTGTCCGCGGGGAGCAGCCGTCATTTCTGTCAAGTGTCAATCTCACATCGTTACCGGTCTAATCATTATACACCTCACAGGCTTAACAGACATGCTGGAAGGTTCCTCCACTAAATGCAGGTATCTCCTAGGCCATGCGCCAGACAACCAAAACCTTAAAACAGTCATTGATCTGATTGTAATAGATTATTATCTGCTGCGGAATTGCTATATTTAGGTGCTGCGCTTAACAAGCAGGAAAATGCAGCTGAATATTTCCTGATGGTGGTTCATCTATAGCACTGAACATTTTTGTTCATGTTGGTCAGTTAGCAGATATATCTGAAAATCGCAAAAATAGATTCCGTGAGATCCCGTGGTGCTTGCGGAGTTCCTGCGACGTCTTGAGCAGATCAGCTGGCATCGTCTTTGGTAAGTATCATCGTCAGCTCACTGTGACCTGGCCAGTGTTGCGATTGCACTACCAATTTTACCAGAAGTCTCTACATATGCATTTTAATATATTCAACACTTCACCACTTGCACTTCATGCGAAAGACCTCTGGCAAGCTTCGAAGAGCCAGGGAAGGACCCAAAGCAGTATTACAAACATGGCTGTCTGCCAGTGTGCCTGATACGGTTGGGAAAATAAAATAAGGTGTTTATGTCTGTGTGAAACAGATATCAGCAACTTCCCACTGAAAGTCAACACAGTTTGGGTCAACAAGTAATTTGACTTGCTTGGTATGACCTTTCACCATGTTTGGGAGCAATGGAAAGTCATGTCACAGTTATACGATCAAAGAAGGGAAGAGTAACAGAGACCTCATTGCAGCAAAGCACTTTGTTTCAGACTTTCACATTAAATAAATACAAGGCACTGAGAAAAGTCAACGTCTTCTGCTTTGCTTGAAAAACATAGGAATCCCTTTGAAAATGTCAAACGTGGGGATTCTGGTTTTTTCCACTTTCACTGTTTCTGTGCAAGATCTTCTATGAATTAATATATATATATTAATATATGTGGATATAAAAATTACCTAGGCAACTTTCATTGTGCTATATATACATTTTTCAGATAAAACGTATGCTCAATTTAAAAAGGGGGGGGGGGATTTTTGCACAATTACAGACCTCTTGAAATCAAGGAGGAGCATTCACCCTGTGATCTTTACCTGAAGGTCTGCTTTTAAGAGAGCCCCTAATGTAAACAGTTTGTTCATTAAATCTCACCCCCATCCATCCTGCTAAATGGTCTGATCCGATATGGGGTCACAGAGACCCCCAGCCTACCGTAAAATGGCATGCCAGGTCATCACAGGGTACACACACTAAGGAAGAATTAGACATACTCATTCTGCATGTCTTTGGATTGTGGGGTGAAACAAGCAGAGTTGGAAAGAGTACTAAAATATTCTACTCAAGTAAAAGTACTATTACATAAATGAAATTTTACTTAAGT
>JAODLC010000050.1:5345426-5360923 GCA_026781145.1 Hippopotamyrus pictus
CGCGCCCCCCCCCCCCCACACACACACACACACACACACACACACACACACACACAGAAGGTGTGGGATCTGAACCTCAAGGTGTGAGGTGACAGCAGGGTCAATTCTATGGACCATAATTCATACAGAGGACCAACCCTGTCATTAGCCAATGAACCCAGCATATGTTGTAATATAAGACGTGCATTTAATGTTTTGAAAACTTAATTTGTGCTGATTTATATAATCATAAACACCATATAAGCTTTGTTATGTAAATACTTGCACTTAAATTGAAGCATCATTGGGATATGTGACTCTTATATTAGAAACATGTCACATTACGTTTTAAAACCTGTGGGTCTGAGTATGATTCTTGCACATTTTCAAAATCTGGAGCAGACCAGATGTTGGGGAACATCTCTTTCCTGTAAAAGCATGATATCGGCAAATCTTCCCAGATGTGTCCAGATCCTCATTGAAAGAGATGCCCCTGTTCTGAGCAGTGATGGACGGAGGCGAGAGTGAGCCAGAGTTCGAGTTAGTGTGAGTCAAGCGTGACCTGGTGCATCTTCAGGGTCACCAAATACTCCGCAGCTGCCAGTGTGCTCGTTACAGACTCATTGGCAAGCTCACATTATAGTGCTAGAAATTCATTATAAGTCATGCCATTTGTTATTAATTCATCAGGAATAAGAAGTATTCTTAAAGTTGTCCCATAAGGGTTTATCCAGTCATAATTTGATCAGTGCTGTAAGTATTTTCAAAAGACTTTAGTAAACTGAGTTTAGTTAAATGAAAACAGATGACCAATACTGACAGCTGTTACTAAACAACACATACAGTATATCCAGTGTGTGCAACAGAGAACAGAGTAAGCACGCAGAGGGACAGCCACTAACTGAGGGCTGGGTGCAGGTTGTTGGGTCCAGTCCCTGGAGGAACCTGCTGTTGACTTTGAGCATTGACTTTGAGCTGAACTGCTCTGAAGACGTCTAACCCCTGAAACAGTTAAACTGCTTTTGATATAATCTTCAGACAAGAAATGGGGGTCACTCACATGATCTGTTACTAATTTTCATTTTGAGCCGGGCGTTATCACGTTATCAAGTCCAAAATGGCTAATCAGCTCCAAAAGAGAATAAAATTTTTGAGGTTACGGCTCAGTCTGTGAAAAACGGGGGTGTGAAAATGAACACCCCAGGGTTAAGGGTTAAAATTTTGTCTCAGGGTAAGATTAACAATAAAGAAACTTCAAAGGAGTGTCTCAGGGCAGGGCTTTCAGATTATAAGAAGCGATAATGAAGATAATTAAAACCTTTTTTTAAGTAAAAGAGGGATTTTCTTTGGTCTTGGGAATGAGGCACAGTTTGCTTTAAAAGGTGTTAATTTGTAAGATCAGGGTTCGAGTCTCAAATTAGTATAGATGGCACTATTTATATTTACTAAGAGCTGAAAATTCCACCCACTCCTTACACAGCGTGGACCATGAAACACGGAAGGCTCCGGAACACCAAACCTCTCGGCATTGGCCATTGAAAAGCGATTAATTGAAAGCTTTTTTCTAAAAGAACGCATAACAATATAGCCATAACCCTACTGTTTTTATTTAAATTGTGCAAATTAGTTATCAGGTTTAATGCACTTGTCCCTCTTATTCTCATCTCATTTTGAATCATCTCATCAGCACCAATTCATACTGAATCACTTTCAAAAAACATTTCATTCAACGTTCAACCAAAACCAAAATATTAAGCATTTAGCATTTTGGAGCATTAGGGCTCTTATATGTGCTGATGAGCCATATAAATTGTTGTGTCTGTGTGTTCTGTAAAGTAGTGATGACGGAGGGTGATTCACTGAACATGTCACTATGCAATGTGCTGTGATTAAATTCAATTGCTAACAATAGCTAACAATGAATCTAGCTAGAACTGGTATTGATAAATAGCTCTCTGAGTTGTACTGGAACATGGTTAACTCTGGAGTGATGTCATCCCCAGCTCTGACTTCCGACCTCTGAGGAAAAAGGAATGCAGCATTAGCGGTGATGTTCTCCTCAAAACTCACTGTATGCTCTTGCAGCTCGGACGGAGGAACAGCCACAGGCGCTGTTTATACAGAGTATGTTCGTGCATGTATTGAGTGATCCTCACGACTGATTGGCTGACTGACAGCATGCAGATAGCAGCAGTAACACAAACTCTGAAGGTGCGTTCAGCACTGACCACTGCTTGACAGGAGGCACATTTTAAGAGGTTTGCAAGAACTGGGATTGGGTCTCTGTTTGGTGCTGTAAAGATCCACTCTCGCTCACTGAAGATGTATTGTACATCGTCCGGTTTGTGAACCTTTACAAAGTGGAATAACTTTTCTGACATTTTATATAATAATAGCAGCTTTTGTTTTCAGATCATGTAATAGGTGAATGAGAGTGACCCCGGGCAGTGTCTAGGCGCTGATCTGAATGACTCAACTCTGCTGTCACACTTTCCAGCTCAGGCTACTCAAATACCCCCACTCCCCACCTCTGAAGCCGGAGTCAAACTGAGCCACTTCTACTCTCCAACGGGGAAAATATTTCATCTTTTGATTGTGGCCACTTTTGCATAACCATCTTTTATAATTGGTAATTACAGTTTATTGCTACAAACCACAGACCGCGACTGCAAACCGTTTAAAACCCTGATTCATAATGGTAATCATGGTCTATTACGGTAAAACGGGATTTAAAAAATAAATACTATTTTTACACATAGCTGCACTCTGATGGACTGACATCCCATCCAGGGTGTACCCCAACCTCGGGCCCTCTGCTGCCTGGAATAGACTCTAAGACTCCTTATGATCCTGACCAAGATAGGCAGTTAGAAGACAGATGGAGGATTGGATACATAATTTATTGTAATGTTTGTATTTTTTGTATTACAATTGATTTCTCATGATTTAAATCCGTAAACACATAGTACCTTTGTAACAACGGCAACGATTCATCATGTATTATTTTGACAGCCAGGTAAAATTAGAAGTATGTTTGCAAGCAGGAGTAACTAAAATAAAACCTACAGAAGTGATAGAGATGTCACCCAGCTGATGTGAGCCTGACACAAAGCTAATGTCATTTGGGATCAGTAGAAGGAGCTCTGGAGAGAAAGGGGTCAGAGAAGGAGAAAGCCAACCATACCTACAGACAGCAGGAGAATGACAGCAAGATGGGGGGTGAGTGGATGTCCAACCAGGGACGACTGACACATGGTGAGGGAAGACAGAACCTGAAGACGCATTGGGATGAGGGGATGTCCAACCAGGGACGACTGACACATGGTGAGAGAAGACAGAACCTGAAGACGCATTGGGATGGGGGGATGTCCAACCAGGGGCGACTGACACTGGTGAGGGAGGACAGAACCTGAAGACACATTGGGATAAGGGGATGTCCAACCAGGGATGACTGACACTGATTCGTATGGACATAGTCACAAGGGGGCAACAAGGCCAAGCAGCTTGAGAAGACATTTAAATAGCAAACAGGATGGTCAATACTCCTGGCCCACAGTCTGAACATCATTTAAAGATCAGGTATCATAATAGCTGGGTCTCCCATCAAAGCATTTTCACTTCAAATCCTGTCCATTTGTTGTTAAAATACTATGCATTTAGGCCAGGAGATTTATGGAAACATACTTTTTTGAAACAGTTATGACAACAGCTATGATGGTCTACATATATTTGACAACTTTACCTATGATGACTAAGCCAGGGTGTGAGATTCCCACAGTCTAGCCCAGGCCCATCTGAGCGCAGAGTCCTATTTTCACCGAGAAACTGGCTGATATCCCACGGGCTGCTGAAGATAAGACGGATTTCAAGCCCCTGGCAGAGCTTCCGGACAAACAGGAGAGCTTAAACATACACTGAGCGTTTAACAGCTTCACCAGACACCAGAAGAAAGATGAAGAAAGTCTGGGGAGGGTGGAGGTAGAGAAAGATCAGATGAGGCAATGAGGGCGGAGGAAGTGAGGGCCTGGTGATGAAGCAGCAGGAGGCGATAAATCACAGGGTGAAAAGGTTGTTAGAGAGTAGGAATGTCATGATTAGTGAGCCAAGAACAGAAAAAGGGAAGGAAACGGGAGGCAGATGAGTGTCAGTGGTCTGCAAATTAAACAAAGAGAGACCTTAGTTCTCAGTGCATGGCATCAGGAAAGGCGGACATGGAGGGGATGGATGGAGAAGCCAGAATGTGCAGAGAAGGGCAACACCATCACCATCACCATGCCCAGAGAACCAACCGCAGACTACCTTCAGATTCACATCAGGGACTGTCTTCTAAATATATGTCCACATGGAATGTGGCACCTCTACAGCAGAGAGCTCCACAGATCTACCTGGTACTCTACTGGTTGGCCAGATACCATTTACGTAATATTGATTACATTCATATAACATTTCTGTCCTGTTTATAACCTAAAAATCCTGGTATTTGCATGCTGTTTTACAGTAGGTTGGGTATGTACAGTGTATATTGTGTATGCTGCATATATTGTATGTTTGTTGCACCTACTGTATGTGTATTGAATATATTGTTTTGTATTTATTGTATGTATAGTTCACTATATTCTGCAGATGGAATCGCAAGTAAGAATTTCCTTGTACTTGTACAAATGACAACAAAGTTTTGAATTTCTCTGAACATTGCTGATCATGACCATAATTCATCCATTTTTCAAACTGGTGGTTTGACTAGTATGGTTTAAATACAATCTGAAATCTATTTGCAAAAGAAAGGTACATAAATGGATGGATGGATGGTATAAAATTGGTTTATTATTTGGCTGAATGTTCTCAGCCTGTTTGCTTGGTGTTTAATTGTGGAAACAGCTTCAGAGGAACCATGCGGTGTGGGAGACCCAGACCCACGCGCTCCATTCAGAAGAGTAACACCAAACGTCACAAACAATACAAACCTACAAGCTGTAGGACATGCTTAGGAAAATGGAAGAACATAATTACGGCCTAATTCGTAAACCAGTCACAGTTCGACCAGAATCCATGATGTCATATATCTGGCTCCTCTCTTATTGGGTCCTGCCAACATTTTCTAAACCCTGAAAAATGAAGCAAATGTCTCTGGCGTTGAAAGAGCGAGAGGGAAAATTGCTGGGAATTATTAAAACCAAAGATGTTTTTCCCCTCTTTTAATTCTTCAAATTCCTTTGCTGAAGAATCAGCCAGAATCGGATACTGTGAGAATCAACGTAACAGGAAGCACCGGCTGGAAGGGGTGAGGTGACATTCTCCAGTGACATTCTCCAGTGACATTCTCCAGCGAGATTCTCCACTGCAGTGTGTATTAAAACTGGTCTTGTTCCTTCCCGCTGTCAGGAACACTAAATATTTCACTGTCTGACCCGCAAATGACTGACAGCAGAGAGTGACTGACCCATGAGCTGGTACAGTTCAGAGAGTGGCTGACCCATGAGCTGGTACAGGTCAGCGGCATAGCGGAGGTGTGGTCCGGTCTCCCTCAGAGGGAGAGGCTGGCAGGCAGGGATTCAGGTGGAATCAAGTGGTGTGCTTACCCATAATGCTTAGGGCCTATTGATAAGGGTGTGTGCTTACCCATAATGCTTAGGCCTATTGATAAGGATGTGTGCTTACCCATAATGCTTAGGGCCTATTGATAAGGGTGTGTGCTTACCCATAATGCTTAGGGCCTATTAATATGGATGTGTGCTTACCCATAATGCTTAGGGCCTATTGATAAGGATGTGTGCTTACCCATAATGCTTAGGCCTGTTGATAAGGATGTGTGCTTACCCATAATGCTTAGGCCTGTTGATAAGGATGTGTGCTTACCCATAATGCTTAGGGCCTCTCCAATGTTCTGTCCGCCTATCCATAATGCTTACGGCCTATTGATAACTGTACACTTACTCATAATTCTTAGCGCCTCTTCATGGTTCTGTGTGCCTACCCATAATGCTCAGGGCCACTCCAAAATGTTGTGTGCTCTCTCATGATGCTCTGAACCTCCTCACAGTGCTGTGTGCTAACCCATGGGCCATTAAATGGTACTATGTGCTTCACAAAAATGAATTAATAATACAATTAAGTATATTTACTTCAGTAAAATGTCCAGCTGTGAATGAAGTGCAAGAAAACAATGTATTTAAAGAGCATGACGTCCACTGTTGTGGTTGAAATGGACAAAGAGGCCGCCTGCCCAACCTCACACGAGGCCTGGAGGCACTTTTAAACTGGAGGGATATCAGAGGCCCGAATGTGAGCTTAATGTAATGACAACAGGTAACACACCAAGTTAAACGCTGTAATAATCATGCAAACATCCAGAATGCGCCCTGCCAACAACTGTTAACTGTTACAGCATGTAACAGCACTGACTGTCACCCGAGCTCGACCCTGTTCACTTTGTTGTGTGGACACCAGTCAGTCCCCCAATAGGAGCGCTGGATCAGAGCCATGAAAAGCAGGGGGCGAGAGCTTCGTCTCATGACCCATCCGGTGTGACATCATGCTCTGCATGGCAACAGAGAACACACAGTTTCTGGGCAGGACATTTTGTACGTGAGTCGGCAAACTCAGCACGGTACATTACAGCAGCACCGAAACCACGCCCACTGCGAGAGTTCAAAGCTGCCAGTGACCCCGCAGGACATCGAGGAAGCATGAGGAACACTGGAAGAGCCTCTCTGAGAAAACCCTATGGTCCATCAGAACCTTAAATGATACGAAATGGTACTGAACAAACTGCTAAAACATACCAGTGAGAGCACAGGAGTCCTTTTTATTAATTTGTTCCTTTAATCTGTTCACTAGGGCAACTAAGGTGCTCAAGGGTGTGAACAACCACGGGGACTTGAACCTCTAACCTCCTGGTTACCATTGCATGCCTTTGACAAGTATGCATCCTGCTGCCCCTGAAAGATATTTATGTGGCAGAAAGTTTGCGATGAGGTGACATTTCACAGCTACAAGATAAATACCAAGTCTGGCTGCTGTGATGGAGAGGCGGAAGTCCCCAGTTTATTGGTACAGAGTCTGTATCCAGGCCCTCACTGCCAGGCAATGAATGACATTAAACAGCACCATTTGCTTTAAACCACAGCCTTTTATAATGAAATTACTGCAGACCTCAAAGGAAGAGCTTGCTTCCTCTTTGAAAGATGTTACCCGTCTTGGTAAAAAAAAAAAAAAAAGTCGCTATTCACAAGCAGGCAAATTTGCCAGGCTGGGGGCAGAATCCTTCCAAAGGGTTAACAAGTCCACTCTGCCACGGTGCAGCCTGACCTATCATGCTGAATGCCAGGGAGTCCTGTTCACTTAACCTCATAACCCATAATCCACTGCAGGCGATGCACGATTCCATTTGCTTGGCATGGAGAGCTATAATATACCCACACAGACCTCAGTAATTATACACAGTGTGGCCAAGCCAGGGAGCAGTACTGCAGTTTGGCACAGTAACACGTTCAGCTCGCTCTTCGTCTTGCCTCTAGTCATGGCTTCAACTTTGCTCCACATTCACGGTGCGGGGCCACGGCGCAGTGGGGGGCACGTGCGTGACGCCGCTCGTTTCCTCGACAGCGCTCGTGAAATGTGGTGTGCGGCGCGGACGTCAAGCCATTCACAATGAGCATGCGAGTCTAATTTAAAGAGGCGCAGAGACGGCCCAGCATTCACTGCAGGGTGGCGGTCCTGTGTCTCGCTTAATATCTCGTACACGGCCGCACTCACATCGCACACTTCTTATTGGTCAGCTGAAGGCGAGCAAAAGGCTGTTTTCTGTCACATTTATGCACCAAGTTGATGTTCACGGTTTGTTTTTCACAATTAATCACAAGTCATAATATTTTCTGGAGTAATTTTCTTGATGGTGTGTTGACTCTTCTACGAGGGATTAATTACCGACTGTTTCGTTAATCCTGACGGAATTCTGGCAGGACTCAGGCACTGCGCTAAATTCAAATTATTTCTGTACTAAATCTGGCACACTGGCCTGCAAGGCTGTACCCAAGGCGCTTACAAAAACATGGAGATGTGTGCGTACGTGTGCGTGTGTGTCAGTCCTCTGCAGTGGAGAATTTCTTTTTTTTTTCCTGTTGAGTGAGGTTTAAATTTGACGCCAGCATACTGCTGCACAAACAGAACACATTGTAAACTTGTTAACAAATCTGCCGCAGAACAATTTTAAATCATGCACATATTTAGAGAACATCTGTGAGAGCCTGGAAAAGCAGCCAATGCAGGAATAAAGTACTTTAAATATTAGTGGGAAAATGCATACATGGAGATTCTTGAGCGCATGACAGAAAAAAAAAAACACATCTTCTGGTTTCCCATTGCGAAGTGCGAAAGGCACCCCCTGGCGGTCCTAATAAGTACTGCAGTTGGGTTCAAATGATGCAATCGGTTCCCATGAGTCTTCAGAATGCCCAGTTCTGCAAAGATTGTCCAGAAGGATGCATATCACCAGTGTATGTGTTTTTTTTTTTTTTTTGGGAGGGGGGTAATATTTTGTCATTTTGAAAATACAAACAGCCACTGTGATGATCCCCGCATGGGAAAATGCAGCACAATAAGGCAAACTTGCTCAAAGGCCTTGAAGGATCGATTTGCTGCTCTCTGCTGCAATGGGGGGGGGGGGGTCACGTGCCCTTTGTCACACCAGTGAATCACCCAAGTCAGGCCACTTTCTTGACAGATGGTTTTAATTTTTACTACCCCCAAGGGACGTGGGGGAGGAGGTTACCATTTAAGGAAGATTCTGCTGGAATGTGAAATTAGGTTGTGATATATTTATCTGACATTTTAGCTCTTCTATGTGATAATATATGTATCTATTTTCACAACTCAATGAATGGGTGTCACATTCTGACTCACACCGATTCAAAGTTAAATAAAAACCAAGGAGGTGGGGTAATATCAGACTCTACACCGCTCACACCCAATCAAAATTGAATTAAAAACCTTGGAGCTGATGGAGGTATCAGAGTCTAGGTGGCTTACATCCAATCAAAATTACATAAAAACTAAGGAGGTGGGGCAGGTATCAGACCACACGTGGCTCAGAGCCAATCAAAATTACATAAAAAGTAAGTAGGCGAGGAGGTATTGGGCCGTGCATGGCTCACAGCCAATCAAAATGAAATAAAAACGAGCGAAGCGGGAGAGCTATTTGGCTGTGCATGGCTGTCAGCCAATCAAAACCAAACGCATGTAAACAATACCAAGGATGTGTAAAGCTGACAAACACCATCAGTCACTGACTCCCATCCCCACCTTGTCATCCGGGCTCCCAGCCTGACCCAACTGAAGCTGCTTAAACACTACGGTCAAATCAAAGAAGCCTTTCACTTTCCACGACAAATGCATTATTCACAACCGTGCAATTCATGTCTTACAGACAGAACAAGGTTTGTCTGTTATTTTACCCCATTCTTCCCCCCACCCCCACCCAGGCCGCATCCAGATGAGTCACCGGTCATTTGGCCGCTGTTTGAGTCGTTGGTTTCTGAGCCTGGATGTGTGGATCTAGGCATCTCTAAAAATGGCTCACATCTCAATAGAGATGAAGGGAGAGCCCCGACCACCTAGGTGAAGAGGGGCGACAGGCGGAGAGAGCGAGCCTCAGGACAAAGCGGCCCTCGGATAAACTAATGGGTCGATTGTGTGACACGGGGCAGTAAATGTAGAGCATGTTCATCACAAGTTTAAGGCTGAAACTGGAGGTTTTGGGGCTTGTAAACAAACTGCGAGGGAGACCCGAGTCACCTTGAAGTACATATGTGGAGGCACTGGAGACACGTCCATCCAGCCGCACGGCCGAAGATGCAGCTTTTCCTCATCAGAACTTGCACTCTGGCAGAAACGGGCTGAGGCTCCACTTTTTGTTATTGTGTAAGACAGAGTTTATTTTCCAGCCCGAAGCCGATACTTTCTTTTCGCGAAGTACATTTATAATTGAGGTCGCGGCAGAGCAGTCGCGCCCGTGTCACACGGAGGTTAAAAACAAGCGGACGGTCCCACCATCAGGGCTGTTTTCCAGGATACCGTGATGTCACCGGATTTTCCTGTTACTAACGGTAACCAGTAAATTCAGGATGGCAAATGTTATCCTTGGGAAGGAAGTCATGTGTTACTGACAAAATGTACTGAAATAAACGTACTTCCCACAAGCTGTGGAGAAAAAAAAAGCATTTCATAACACTTATGTTTGGCCGTGTAGAGCAGATTAAATCAGGCCATTCTGAGTGATTGGTGTGGGTGTTAATGAGCCTTATTTAACAAAAAAACACAACGTAAAACCTTTAGAGTGCCACTTTTATTCCATTATTAAACAAAAATCAAACATACAGGATTTTTATCCTGTTTTCCACCATTGCTGAGAAAATCCTTTCAAATATTGAAATTGCAGGAATCGTAAAAATAGCCAATTGTGACAAAGTTAAAGTGTTAGAGGTGGGCAACTAGTCTTGTTAAATCTGGTGGAAATGATTTGGTGTCTTCGTAGGTTGTTGTGGGGTTAACCGTTAACCTGTTGACTGGAGATTCTCCAACAGATGAGGGACACTGGCTAGCAACAGACATGGGAAGAGAGGAGTGATGAAGATTACCACACACATCACGCTGGGGGAGACTAACTAGCTAGTTAACTTTGCAAAGGCTATGCCATACTGGTAAAAAATCATATACACATACATGCGGGTCCAATGAAGACAAACGCATGCATGCATGCATTCAGTACGCATCATCGAAAGCAGATGGATTTCAGCAAGTCATCTGGCATTTGTTTAACAAAAGGTGTGATGATTTACTCAATAAACTTCAAAAATCCAAAACTCCTACAAATATTTGAGACACACAGGCTGATATTTCAAGATCCGGGTTAAATTTAGAATTATGTAAACAGCTACGATATTTGCCCACTGGCTTACATAACTGTTACCTAACAAACTATGCGTGTCAGGGTTCCCCAATTCTGGATCTGGAGGTCCAGTTTGCAAGACAGTTTGTAGATTTCCCTGCTGAAACACAAGTTATTCGGCTCAACAGCCAACTGCCAGGTTTAGTAGGTGTGTTGCAACATACGTTGTATGTACTGACATATATGTGGGCAATGCACACAGACAGGTAGACCAATCCGATTTCTGGTTATATTCTACAAGGCCATGAACCTCCCAGTACGGCCAAGCCGAAGATCCCCTATCCTTCAGTGTTTTCTTCAATGTTTCAGCCGAGCGCAGGCACCAAAACAAAATAGCGCAAAACTCTGTCAAAACGAGTACACAGCTAAGCCATAAACAACCACAGTTATGATAATTATAAACTCCGTGTGATTATAGAGCTCATTCATTGGGGCTTGTCTCACAAATCGCTCGTTACGGGAAGAAACGCCGCAGGGTACAAACCACCAGAGATTCTCTGGAAAAACAGAGCGGCAGGTAATGTCTCCGACCCCTCTTGCATAGCCCTGACTGACACACCATCATTTGTGCCCCTACCAATTGCACCAGTGTGCAGACCCTCTGTGGACACAGCCTTCTCGTTACATCCTGAGCAATCGTGACATTAGTACTGCGGTGTTAAGTTCGACTTGGCCATAACAAAATGCACGCACATCAGACACATGAAACCTATTATAATGATGTTGACCATGGTCCACTTTGTTGAGATGGCGGCCTTCGTTTGCCAGGCCCACAGACAGCGGCGTGTAGCAGAGACGAGGCTCCCGGGGTCACCTCGCTGCTAAAAGGTGAGAACAGCCACAGCCACAGGCCTTGACGGCCCATCCGCCACAGCCTCCTGTCCACCCCATTTCCCACTGTTCCCAAGGAGAAAAACCTGCAGATAAAACACTTCCCCTGTTTGTTTACACTCAAAAAGGACACTACGAACACACCGAGGCACATGGCATGGGTCACAGAGCCAGCGGGGGGTGCCACAGCGGTGATCGCCCCCCACCCGAAAAGTGACAAATGGCGCCTTTACACAATGTTCTTCTGGGGTCGGCGTGACCCAGGCAGCGAGGAGAGTGGCACCGTTCCAAGGACCTTCCTGCCACAGAAAGGGCTTCTGAACAACACATCTGAAACAAAGAAGAGAGTTAACCTAGCGCTAGCCTAGGCACAGGACGTGCCAGATTTTTCAAGCAGTGCCAGACTCTACCGCAAAGTTTGCCCTAAGGTGAAAGTTAGCTGTGCAAACTGAATACTCGGATAAGGACAGCGCTCTGCTAATACCCATGAACCACAAAGCGGTGGGACATCCAAAGTAGCCTCTTGGGGAACAGCCTTTGTGCCGGCCTTGGCTAGGAGGACTGTGATTCTCCTTCCAGCTTCCTCCAGACACATGCTGTCCATCCAGGGGACCAGAACATCCGTCTCCTCCCCCCCCCACCCCCTCGAGGCTGGGCGAGGCGGCCGGTAGGCCACAGCAACGTTAAAGAGGTCGGTTTACAACTGGAATGTTCTAGAGAGTGCGAGCCAGGGCTCTTAATCAAAACGGCCCGTCTGCGGTGACCACTTTGAGATGCGGGCTGGCTCACGAACGTGACCAGTTAATCCGTTTCGCTCTGGTTCTGCAGCCATTTAGCTAGTCCTCACATGCTGTGCTCCAGCCTCACGGATCGCCCTTGGAGGTGGGCTTTTCTGTTTTTTTATTCCCCTGCTCGGGGGGGGGGGGGGGGGGGGTCACACACAGGTCGGCGCAAACTTTTGCTGAACACCAGCCAATCAGATTTGCTTGCAGCGGGGACGGAAGCCACATGCTGAGTATTCGGGGACGGGCCAGGAAGCCCGGCCAGGGAGCAGCGTTTGGAGAGAGTTGCTCGCCAAGCGTTTACATAACGTTGTGTAAGCGTAAAAGGTCACCCCGACGTGTTGGGGGAGCATGCAGGCTTCAGGAGAAGCACGTCTACCCTCGCTACATTGGCGCCAACTCTGGGCACACCTTGGAGCCACACCCAAGGTCCAGCCCACTGCACACCTGATCACAGACCTCACCGATTGGTCCCCTGTCCATCCTGGTCTGTGAATGAGCTGCAGGGTTCTGTCCCAAGCTCTGGGGCTCTTTTCTAAGGTGGTGGTGGTGGGGGGTTCTGGTCCTGGTCTATCTTCAGAGCTTTTCAAGGAATCCAGATCCTTAATAAGGAGAGTGTCTAGGACAGGGTTCTTAAAATCTGGACCAATTCCAAATCCAAGCCATGTTTTCAGTTCTCCCAAGTAGTTAGTTTAATAATTACTGATTCTGATTGGCCAGAGGCTTCACACCTGACTTGCAGGTAAAGGGGGCTAAATGTAAGTGACCAAAAATAATACTACTTAACCCAGACTACCTTAAATCCAACAAGTTATCCAGCTAACCAAGAAATCCTACTTTGTGGAATACCCCCCTGGTCTAGGACCTACTGCTGACCAATATCCTAGCAGCCAACTCAAAATATACAGCTAGGATACGCAAACAATGACACATATACTCCAGACTCCATGCTCTTCCACCTGTCACTTCAAATAGCATGCTATTTAAGAAAAATGATGTGTATTAGTTTATGTTTATTGTTTTTATGTTTTGAGCATCTCATTGCACTGAGTATATGCCAACTGTACTGTATATGCCACACAACTTTAAGCTGCCACACCCTGTCAATTAAGGAGCTGTAAGGAGCTGAACTCCCACCCGCTGGGGCCTGAAGCACATAGCAGCCTTGGGGTTTCTGCGAGGGCCGCAGTGTTACAGCTGCTTGCTGGAACGGAATGTACAGAGAAAGATCCGGAAAGGACGGGTTACATAACATGAGCCGCTCGCTGTGCAGAGGATTACGGGCGCAGGGGGAGGGAGGAAAGAGGAGAGATGGCGAGACCTGCGGGCCGCGATCGAGCCCAGGGAAGGCGACGGAAATTAACGCTTTACAATCACCTACGATGATGTACGTACCAGCCACGCCAGCCTGCAGACACCCCAAGCCATGGCGGATTTTTTTCCACCGAACTGCAAACGGATTTAACTTACTGAAACTCTTCAGGCACTTAACTCCATGCTCTGAGCCATTGGCCCAGTTTGCTTGGCTTACGGGGGTCACCGTGAGCCCCCCAGTAAAGGCTTTCAGCGTCGCCGCGCAGTGGAGCGAGCGAACCGCTCAGAATATTTACAAACGCGGCGGCATCGGACTGTCCCAAAACTCAACGCGTTTTGGAAAGGGGGGGAGGTCTGCGTGTTTCCCCCAGATAGCTCCAGCGATAAGCAGCAGTCGGCTGCAGAGGAACTGCAGGCTTCAGATTTCACACCAGAGTTCTGTTTTAATAAAGATGAATGAGAAGCAGCGACGGAGGGGAAGGGTACAGCAAGTCGACACCCAAAACCGCCAGGATGGAGATCCTCTGAATGGAGGATCAGCTAGCAGCTCCAATGGTGCCACAGCCTCAGAAGACAATTTAAAAGTTTCAAAGTCTCTGCAAAGACATCATTGCGGTATTAATGCTCAAAACGCAATGAGAACAGTGTCATTTACTTACGGTCCGTCTTCACCATCCACTTTAACCCAAACACTACAGTACTGACAGGGGAACATGCTACATCCTTCACTAGTTAACAGAAGGCGATATTCCCATTGTTTCCCCATCAGGAAAGCCGCTTGGGTAAAACTAAACACCTCAATAAAATTACAAGAAAGTCATGTACGTACCAATACTGCCCTCTAGTGGCAGACCCATTCCAGCACGCTGAGCCCCCACTCGTGCGTTTATCGTACCCTGGGCTAACGTGCAGCTGCACATGGTCCTGTTCTATATAAACATTAAATCAACAGATTTAATAATCAGTTTCATCTGGGTTCAAAATATCAATTTACAGGTCTAAATAAAAGGTAAGATTAGTCTCTCACTGAGGTTTAATTATAACAACAGACAGAAACAGAGTGTAGCCAATAACCACAGGACTGGGCTGTACGATGGATGAGTGACACCTGGACCCGATGGGCGAGAAATCAGAAAATAATATAAGTCGGGGGGACAAAAATTAAAACACGGAAGAGCATGGTGCTTGTTTAATCTCAAAACAACTGATGGCAAAAATATTTACAGCACGTGGCGCAGACACAAGGTTTCTGTACAGCAGAAAACACATGCAAACGTAAAAAAAAGGATTAAATGAAAAAAGAAAAGAAAAAAAAAAAAAAAACTAGGGTGAGGTTGGCACACACACATGCGCAGAAGCACCTTGTCTTGAGCTCCCACTCGAATTAATATACAGCTTTACAATGATGAATAAATAAGAGAACAGAATCGGGGAGGGGGGTGGCGGCCCGGGACGGACTCCGCCCCCCCATGCTCGGCAGATCCCGGTCGGAGATTTCCCGGAAAACCCCCCGAGGCCGCAGGTGTACAGACTACAGTGACTTAACTGCAAGCAGCTTCCTGACGTCTCGCTGAGAAGATGCCTCTGGCATCAAGCTGCAGGTGAGGGAGCACGATGCACCTCACAGGAACCTCCGTGACGCCCCA